>ML996113.1:0-58126 GCA_010093805.1 Polyplosphaeria fusca | reverse complement strand
GACGCGGACGCGACCAGCTTCCCGTCTGGCGAGAAGGCCACCGCGCTGACCTCCCCGCTGTGGCCCTCGAGCGTGCTGCGACATGCATCCCAATCTTGTTCCCTCTTTGACACCAACTTAATATCCTGAGAGCCTTGCTTCTCGAAAGCTTGACGTACCGAACTCCTGTCTGGCGCGAACGTAAGTGCAGAGGAATAAAGCTGCAATGGAGCATCTACTACTATAGGTTGGAACCGTAGTATGAATCGCTTGGCGTCTCGAAGAAAGTCTGAAAATATACTTCTCGGTGACTTTATTGCGTATTAGTATAGGCAACGTGGGTACAGTTGTGAAGGACTTACAGATATAAGAGCCTGAAGGTCATTAAGCAAGTGAACGCATCTGCCCGACTCCCGCATAAGGCTCATGACTTCAAGCCAATGTAGAAAGTGCTTTTGGAGAAAGAGATGTGTGGCATCTCCGTCAGTTATGTCCTGCCGACTTTGTTCAAGGTGATCGACCCAGTAACGGCAAGCATACTGTAACTCGGGGGACAGATGACTTGTGATGTTTCCTTCATCAATTTCGTCTCTTGAAGTCCCAGGCTGTAAGCTACACATATTCTGCTGCAAGCCCTCCATCAGTTCAAGACATCGAATTGCTAAATTCTTGTGCCTCGTACTTTCGTCCACCCAGAAGGGCTCGTCTTTATTCGATCCATCAACGAGGAAGTCGCGAAATGACAGGTGTAGAAGGCGTATAGACCCATCGTCGCGACTTGGTATGTCGAGGACGGAATGCAGCGAGTCTAGTCGGGAAGTGATGTCTTCCTTGTCCTTTCCGAGGAGACGCGCGAGTGCATTGATGGAAAGAGGGTTCTCTAGGGCCACAATGCTCCCAACTATCTCTTGGAACTCTCCAGAGAGCTTTGTCCTTTCTTTCTTCTCTTGCGTTGTAAACAATGACTTCAATATAGGGAGGTATGTCATGCTAAGCTTGTTCACATTTTCTGTTTCGTACTCAAGAATGTCTTGTAGACGCCGGCGGGGATTTCCAGAGTGTTCTCCTACAAAACGACAGACCGTAGCCGCGAAGATGAAGAGAGGGACTGCCATATGCACTAGCCTGTGGATACATTCTTCCCCAGGCCAATCGAGAGGGAGAGAGCGCTCTTCTCTTGTCTTGGTAAGCTCATGCTCGAGATACACACGGATGTCGTGTTCAATCGTTGTCTTTGATATCTCGTGTAAAACCAGACCTTCGTACGTGCCATCGGGCATTCGCCTAAATCCTAGGCGAATGTGGAGCTCGGGCCGGCTAGTTACGAGAATGCGCAGGGATACTGGTTTGAGACCTCTCGTTTGTGAAAGGAGCTGAAGGATCATTCTCATGTCATCATCTCGCTCGCATTCATCCAACGCATCTATCACAATGAGTAGTACCAAGTTTGGTAGATGTGCCACGTCTTTCAGCGGCCGAAAGATCAACTGGTCGAACTGGTCCTTCAGACATTTCTCTGAGATGGCTGGGTCAGCTTCAATTGCCTTACTGATTCCGAGCTCTAACTCTGGCACCCGAAGAGCCAGCTGTGAGGCAATAGTGGTGAAGAATCGCGTGGCGTTGCGACGCTCTCCTTCGCCTCTCTTGAAAAAGAAGCTGGCTCCAAGTTCTTGCTTGTCGGCAAATATCTGGGCAATTGTGCGAGCAATCGTTGATTTCCCCGTACCTGCCGCGCCGTTGAGCCAGAATATCGCCTTGCCAGTCCTCTCATTCGCCCATCCTTGTATATGACATAGTAGCTCGGTGCGAGTGTTTGGGAGGCAGGTTGAGTTGTATTCCTCCATGTGTGAGTCAAAGGAGGCGCCTATAGCGGTAGGCAATAATAGTCGGTCTATCTTCCGACCAACGCGAACAGCAAGCGCTCTAACGTATATTTTATTGTTAATTCAAGCATATGC
This sequence comes from Polyplosphaeria fusca, assembly GCA_010093805.1. Lineage (NCBI taxonomy): Eukaryota > Fungi > Ascomycota > Dothideomycetes > Pleosporales > Tetraplosphaeriaceae > Polyplosphaeria > Polyplosphaeria fusca. The sequence continues at coordinate 56,189 of ML996113.1, read as the reverse complement.
CCTGAAGCGAACATGACTTACACCTGATCGACTTGGAGCGAGAGGCTGAAAGTGTGCCCGTATTTCTCGAGGTTCTGAACCGTCTTCTCCACCTCCTTGCTCGTCAATGGCCATTTCAAGGCTCGGAGACCGATTCGCTGCATTGCTTTATGGTGCCCACTAGGCTCAAGTTTGGCTTGGAGAGTAGCCTCGAGCTTTTTCAACTCCCGCGAGCATCTTTGGAGCGGGTCCAGCAATGTGTTTGTAGTAGGGAGCTGCGTCTTGCCCTGCTTATCTAGAAGCTGTTGAAGCTTCTCGAGTATAATCTTGGTATCGTTGACCTTTCGGTGGAGGCGCTCGATATCGCTCTTTGCGTGCTTGACCTCGACGGAGTACTGTAGGCAGAGTGAGGCGACTTTGGCGGATATGTCGATGACAGCGATCACGCTTGCCGCTCCCGAGAGGCCGTCCATGATGCGGTGCGCTGCGTGCTCTGCAGCGGAAGTGGCTCTGCAGCGGCTCCGACACAGGCTCACAAAGCGACGAAGCCGCTTTGTGGGTGTGAGAGATATTGCCCATCTCGAGTGCGGCGAGGCTGTGAGGGCTGCTGTGGCTGAACGCTGCAGCATCGACGTGGACCGACAGAGTCGTTCTGCACCAGTCACTGTATCGATAAGACCTTGCGTGCGCCACACGCCACACCACCACGCTATCACCCAATCAGAACACGGTATAATGGCAGTGGTCCCTTTGAAGCCTTGCTGAAACTTTCTCTCCTACCAGGGTCGCCCTAGAGGATCACGATAATCTTGTGCAGGCGATTACTTGGGATCTGCTTGCGGCGAACTTTGGCGCCTAAGCTGCTATACTCTTAGCGGACATGTGTTCCGTTTCGGAAAGATGGCATGTAGCGCATACGACGGAATCCACGATTCCAGGCGATAGAGATACTACTTGCGCTCGCTATTGATGTGCATGCTTTTCTTATACCTGATTATTTTGATTGTGCCTGCCCTTATTATGCAAATCGTGTATTAACCGATCATGCTTTGTGCTGTAGTGGCGTTGTGGTCGTCATTTTTCTTCGTCGAGCCGAGGAATGAATTAACAAAGAGCAACAATGTGGTCTATCGTGCACTTGGTATTATTTGCAATACGTCTCTCCCAGACATGACTTGCATTAGGCTGCTGGATTGGGTATAACGAGTCATTGGGAGGAGGCCTTAGTTGACTATTACCTCATCAAAATTACCGTGTATCAAACGGGCGCGCACGGCCATCGCGGCGAAGAAAACAGACCGTTCTGATTGGACGTTGCTCCCTAGAAGTACCGACAGGGATTAGGGCCAACAAAACAACCACTACTCGCAGCCATGCGGCTAAATATTACTCTTTGGCAATATCATCCGGACCTCAGGCGCATGCGCAATCGCTCGATAACTTTTCTCACGAGTATATGCGTCGCGGTGGCTCTATGGAGTATCAATCGTAACTTTGGCAAGAAGGCATGGAAGGTTGAAGAATTACTCAAATTTAGCGAGACAGCGATGAAAATATGAAGTACATTAAGCGTGCTGATGCTATCCGGCATTCAAGCCAAAGTACTCTTTTTTTTCCGCTACGGCGGTTGTTCCGTTACGGTTGGATGGACGTTATGAGAGGACGAGCGCTGCCTAGAGATTTGCTCCTTTCAGTCTCTGTTCCGCTTGCCGCATGCAGCGACTCCTGCCATGCATCTGAGATTGTGAAAAAAGGACGCAGTAAGCGTATGCTAGCTTGTGGCAGACGGAATTCCACAGAGATAAAAGACCGGATATTAAGGAAAGGGTATACCAAACAAATCATGCCGCTGAACGCCTTGAGCCTTGTATCAGCCGTCATTCTAAGAACCTCCTACTCAGATCCTCAACAGCATGCGCACCGTTGGGATAAAATCTTTCGAGTCATCCTGCTGCTGCTTGAAGTCCTGCTTGAACGCAGCCAGACCTGCCAAAATGCCAAAAACCATAAACATGAGCGAGATGAGCGACCAGATGATGCCCCAGCACTGCGACGAACCGCCATAACGCTTCGCAAAGACACTCGCATCCGACGAGTTTACTTTTCTCAAGATTAGATCGTCGCATATGTCCCAAACGCTATACAGCGAAGACATGACGCCGATGAAGAGCTGCACGTCGTTAGCAATCCAATGGCAAGCATGTCCAGAAATGAATACATGCCACAACAAACCTCAGCGCCTCCCCGTGCCGAATGAACCAACTGCCAATCAACAAGCCTACCGCCAACAAGATGGTAATAATAGTAAGCCAGTCCTTTCGAGCCCACCAGAGAGTGAGCAAAAAGCACACGCCGAGCACAATACTCGCCACCTTTGACGCTACAATGTTAAAACCGCAAAAGGTGAGCAGCGCGCCGATAAGAGAGCTTCCTAGATAGCCAGCAGGTAACGTGATTGCTTGCACGCCGCCCTGCATATGCGTGACACCGCCCTCGTGCGGGTCCAGCGAAATGCTCTTGACGCGACCCCCGGTACAGCACGCCGTGATGGCGTGGCCGAATTCGTGGAAGGCGATGACGAGCATCTGGACTTTGATCAGCTCCTATGCGCACGTGACAGGGTTTGGGGAAGAGTACCTTGAAGGGCCAGAGGACGTAGCGCAGGTACGGGACGTTCCAGAGGATAGCGATGACGACGACATAGGCGCCTATGACGCCGAGCGTTACTCCCTGCGTGTGGTTAACGGAGAGCCCGCGGCGCGAGAGGTGGTGCAGGTGTGGTTGAGCGAGGGCGGGGCCAACCGTCACGAGGGCGCGACGGGCCAGTTTGGCGATTTCAGGGGAGACTGGGGCCATGGTGATGGCGTCGAGTGTTGAACGAGAGTTGGGATGTAGCGAGTGTTGTGTGGAGAAAGGTGTTGGAGGTTGCAAGAGACGTTTTCCAGCTTCTCTCCTGGCAGTCATGAGAGCTGGGCTGGGCTGGGCTGACGTGTTTTGCGGTTGCGCGTCGCGGCGCCACGGCTGCGCCACGCAAGGGGGCTATTTTTAGATGGGACAATCCATGTAATCGAGAACAACATTAATTTTTGCTTTGTACATATACCTAGTGGATAAAAGTGCTATAGACAAACAAAGGATGAGGAAGCAGGTACTGGTAAGAAGTGAAAGACCCCCCTTTACCTTCCTTTACTGAGCATCCATGCATGTCTAGACGCGTCTGCTATCACCCGTCGCCTCGACATTCTCTGAATGAGAGGGCTGATTGGGAGAAGATCCCTTCTCGTACATCTCGCTCTTGTCACTGCTGTGCTCAGTGGCATTGAGCATCCCGTTACGACCCCCGTTAAACCCGGCTTCATCCACGATCGAAGTCCGACGCTCCCAGTACGTCGCATCGCGCGTGTTTCTGTCGATATATCCCACAGGCACCCACTTCTTACTGGTTCGGGGTTTGACCGACATTTCAGAGTACATGGCATCGACATTCTCCAGCGATAGCGACTTCGTCTCGTACAGGAAGAAGTACACCATAAGTGCGGCTGCCAAGTTTGTGCCAAAGAAGACGAACCCGAATGAATAGCTGATTCCACTGTTGGCAAAGGGTGTCAGAAAACCGATCAAGAAATTTCCAAGCCAGTTGAATGCTGTCGCGAGAGACGCTTGCTTTGCACGCGTTCGTAGAGGGAACGTCTCGCCGATGACCACCCACGCGAAGGGACCCCACGTGCAAGCAAAGGATGCGATGAACATGCAGGCGGCCACGATCATGACGACGCCTGAGCTAGTGTAATCGGTTGGCGGCCTTGCAACACCGACAGAGGCGAAGATGAGGAGCCAGACCGATTGCCAGAGAGCGCCAAAGATCAGCGGGGTGCGACGACCCAGACGTTCGACAATGTAGAGCCCTGGGAAGGTCATGGCTACGTTGACAGCTCCCAGAATGAGCTGCACCAAGATTGGATCGTCAATGCCGGCTGACTCGAAGATGGTTGCACCGTACTATTACGCAAATTAGCGAATGGCTATTGGTTTTGGGCCATGGAGACCTGATGAGATGACCCCGAGATGGTTTGCTGGGTGAGCTTTGTGTGAGATGAGATGGCTTGCTTACGTAGAAGAAGTAGTTGACACCTGTCCACTGCTGGAGGAAATGAATCGCGCATCCCAACACAGTTCGGTACACCAGACGCGGGATCATGGATGGTTCCCCAGTGAAGCATTCCTTCCAAGTGCCCTGGCCGGCCTGGCTCTGCTCGTATATGGACGTCTGCATCTCCTTGAAATCATTCTCGACCAACTCATTATGGGGATCGTCTTTCATGCCTCTCAGACGGGCGAGAGACATTCGCGACTCTTCCCAGCGGTTACGACCAGCCAGCCATCTAGGCGACTCGGGCGAGAAGAGAACGCCAATTCCGAGCGGCAGGGAGAACGCAATCCCGAGTCCGATGACGATTCTCCAAGAAGCAGAATCTTCTTGGATCTCGCGCACTCCAAAGTTGATGGCGTTCGAAACCAAGATGCCGATGGTGATTAGAAGCTGGTAAGATGCGACCACCGCGCCTCGAATCTCCCTGGGGCAGCACTCTGATTGGTACATTGGTACACCAATAGAGATGTTGCCGACACCTAGACCTGCAACGAAACGACCCATCATCATGTGGACCCACGAGTTCATGGCAGTGATTTGGATGATGTTTCCGATAATGAAGAGGACCACTCCGAAGCTCAAACTCCGTCGTCGACCCCACCAATCAGCAGTGTAGGCACCTGAGAGAGCACCAATGAGCGTGCCAATTGACATGAGGGATACAATAAGTGAGGAGATGATGTCGTCAAACTCCTTCTCTCCATTAGGCTGCGTCTGACCAAATCGCTCTTTGAAGTCGGTAAAGATCAACATGCCAGAGATCTGGCCCGTATCGTAGCCAAAAAGGAATCCGCCTATGGAGGTAACGACACCAAGCATGATGGCCTCCATGCCGCAGTCGGCGCCATTGATGCGGATGGACCTGGGTTTCGTCAGCCTGGATGCGTCTTCCTGCTCTGCAACTTACAATTTTCCAAGACCCATCTTGTAAACTCGCGGCTTACTCTGCCCAAGCACATTGGATGACTCCATCTCTTTATACATGGCAGCTTTCTTGGGCGCCATAATGCCCAGCACGTGCCCAGCACGCGAGCTCTCATGGCGACGTCATAAGCGCCACCACGACGAACGCATTGTCGGCAGCGAAGCCTTGGCCGAACCTCTCGATGCGATCGCGTCGGCAGTCCGAGATTTGTAGCGGGTCTTGTCGCATGTCCGACGTTCTCCCGTTGGTGCCGTTGTGTTGGGGGCCCGTGGAGACTGTGGGTTCGGGTGGAGCGGAATGGAATGCCAAGGCCAAAGGACCGAATGGGAGGGTTTCACGGAATAAGACTACGCGCTATTTGTTCCTTCTATGAGCCTCGAGGAAGCTTGATGGGATCAGATGACTGCATGAGGGGTGCGTCGTCTTTGGTCCCGGTGAGCTCCAGGGCTGATTGTGTTTCACCTGACAGATGAGATCACGGACGTGGAAAGTGCACACATGCATTACGCACATTGTTCTACTAACACGATAGCAATGGAAATGGTGAAATGGACTCAATGCTCGGTTCGTGGTTTCTTAGCGCTAGAGCTAATTCACACGTATCCCAACCGCATCTTCTGAATGTCCGCTCGTTAAAAGCGGATCTTCCCAGTGGTGTCCGACATGGTTTCAATTTAGGGTCTAGAAAATAGTGAAGCCGAGCAAGATTAGTGACAGAGAGCATAGGACATCTTTCTTTTATTTGTTGTGTGTCTGCTGTCACCTGTCCAGCAAGCAGCAAGAGCGACCGCGCGACAAGCTGCACAGTGCACACCAAGTCAACGAGCACCCACCCAATCCCCACCAGCCAGTCCCCTCACTCAATCCCAGCCCCAGCGATCCGACACTGGGTTCAACAACACATTTCGCAACTCCAAAACAGCCATGCTCTCATGCTCCCCCGTTCCCAACTTATTCAAGCCCAACCTCTCCAAGCGCTCCTTGACCTTTCCTGCCACGTGTTTCAGCATGTTGTCAAAGCTTCCCTGTTGCGGGCCCGTCCGTGCGATAGAAAGACTCACTGGCAAATTCCGTAGGAAGCTCACGAGATATTTCCTTGAATGTGTTCATCAACGTCTTCACGAATTATAGGAGGCCCAAGCACATAACTCGCCAGGAGCGCGCTCTCCCTCTTCCAAATCAGTCATCCTCTCTTCTTCCCTCTCCTCTTCGGCCTCGTACAAAGGGTCTATTTCTACTAAGATCGGCCTCTTGCCCAGGAGAATCGTCTTCAGGTGGCTGCTTACAATCTGTGCATTGGCCTCAATCTGCAAGGCAGCCATCTCGTGCCGGTAGTTCACGTTGTTGTGGACGAGGAGGGCGATTACACTTGCTAAAGCATCGGACGAAATTCCTTCGGCTTCGCGGATCCAGTAGGAAATTGCTTCTGGAACGCTGTCTGGAATTTCCTTGCTGGCTTTTGATGCGATTCGATCGAGCACTTTGTACTGATCTCTGAACAGTTTGGAGTGGTCGAGAATGGCTGCTGTTGGGCGTGGGGGGAGGAAGAGGTTGTGGTTCAAGCATAGCGTCGTCCTCTTGTCCACATATGCATACACTCAACGATATTTACCAGTTAATAGCAAAAAAGCAAACTCCGTCATTTACCAGTCAAGAAGATGGACATGAGCTCATTCATTGTACTAAACTCTTTGGCGTGTTTCTACCAATCAAAAAAATAATCTAGTCCGTCTCCCAATGCTGCCGCGCCAACTGCTGCATGATCGCTGAACGGGTATTCATGCAGCTCGACATCCCTCAACCCTCCTGCGCCTTGTAATTCGTCGTATAGCTCGTTACATAGCGTCGACATCATCAAGGTCTCCACAAACGCCTTGCGTGCCTCAAACTGCTCTTGTGTTTCTGTCCTTCTCTTAACGGGAAATTGTTCCAACTTGCCATAGCTGATCTGAAAGGCCGGTTTTGTACTTCCATTTCCATATCCAGATCTGATGGGGCCAAGTTGGTCGAGAATGTAGCCATTATTCCAAAAGAGCGCGGGCGAGGCGGTCAGGAAGGTATCGAAAAGATCAGGGCGCGCAATCAAGGCATATAGGACAAAAAGGCCGCCGAAGCTATGGCCGTAGAGTGCATCCCTTCCAAAATGTGCATTCGCAAAGACCGTGTGTTTGACCCAGGGTTTCAGCACGGTATCGAGGAATTGGAGAAAGTTGTCGGCGTTGGAGGGCACGCCGGGCGCTGCTGGCGGCGTGCAGTTGGCGCAGACGGGCGGTTGGTAGTCGTAGCTCCTGCCGGTGGACCAAGGCGAATCAGGAATGAGGTCCGGATACCCGATGCTGACGACGATGGTATCTGGCTGAGAGTACAGTTCGACTGGACGACGACGACGGACAGCCTCGGTGGCAGAAAGGCCGAGTGCGTTGCCGTCAAGGACGTAGAGAGAATCGACAGGGGCGGATTCAGTCCTTGAAGTCCAATTCAGAGGCCACGCGAGCTGAACCTGGTATTCCCAGGTCCCGTTTGTAACATTCCAAAAGGCAACATTTGGAAGCACATTGCCAGTGAAAGACGTGTAGAGAGGGTGGAAGGACCAAGTGCCAATGTCTGACATGGTTGCAGCAAGTCCTGGGTCTTTCCCAACTCTTTCGATGCAGGATCTTGATAAGTCGGTTGACGGCGAGGACAAGAGATCCGGCGCGCTGGCTAGTCTTTTCAATCCCCACAGTTTGAGAGCCCACGAATCGTCAACAACGAGCGGTGTGCACACGGGAAGCGGGCCATGCCTCTTTATCGCACGTGGCCCACGCCGCATTGGCGCCTATCATATCCCCTCTCGACGCCGTGAACGCCCCTGCCTGGGGTGTCATCTGTTTGCAGTTAGCATGGAAGCGGGCGACCAGTTCTGGCCTCGGCACTTCGCCTGGAATCCCGGGCGTTCACGAACTTCGAGTTAGCATGCCCAGCCCTGGGTGGAGTGCGCGCGCCGGCCTCGTGGGTGCTGGTTTGGCGATGCGAGGGGGCATGTGAGGGAAGCTATTCTTGGGTGCTGCAATGCGTGTGATACCGGTATGCGATCCATTGTGGCTCTAGAGGGGGAGGTGCGCGACGTCGATGGTTCTTGAACCGCGTGAGACTGCAGACTGCATTTTGGGCCTCGGATAGGAAATCCTGGGTTTGCATATATCCCGGTCTTGATTTCGAATTTTAGCAGAAAGTGGCATGAGGTCTGAACTGACTCGAGGACATCCGCACGAGCACCGTTGAAGCCGGAAATGCGGAGCCGACCAAGGGATTTCTTCGTGGAGCCACAAAAAAGGGAATCGTTTCAATGTTCCAAGAGCAGACGATGGAGATGATAGAAATTGCCGGATAATTCGACTTGGTTAGAGATGCACCAAGTTGGTGTATATGTGGCCCGGTCTCGACTCTCGAGAGGGATGGCTTCCAGATGTCTTGAAAGAGAGGAGGGTTGGCTTATGAAGACATCATGCAAAGACGCTTCAATTCTGCATCGCATTGTCGCAAAGAATAGGTAAAAGAACCCAATAGGAGTGGAGTGTCATGTCTGGCGGGTGGCACAGCGAGGATTTTGGGGAAGGAGCTTAGCCCGTTATAGTCTAGCCTTGGTTCAGCTGAAAGCAGAGCGAGCGAGGCGAAAATTCCTCGAAACATTACTGCTGTATTGTAATGCTCTACAGGGCAAGAAGGACTTGAGTCTAGGAGAAAAGAGAATCAACTCTCTCACAAGAGGGAGTCAGTTCAGGTCAGGAAGCGACGTGAGATGATGAAGCATTCGCGACCCTGAAGGGTAGTTACGCATCATGTGATGGTGGCTACAACAACGACAATTGTTCGAAAGACCATCTCGAGCGATGACGAAGTCACATGGACCATGGAGTTTGTGTTTCGCATTAATTTGCGCATGGTCCCAATGCGAAATGGCGTTGGTGACGTCAGGGCCGGTACGCTCCGATCCTTCGTGGCTGTGGGCGCGTCGCTGTTGCCTGTTGCGGGGGTTTCCTCGTCTCTTCTCTTCTCTTCTCTTCACTCCACACGACACCACAAACTCTACACGACACTTTCATCCAAGCCTTCTACCAAATTCCATCCCGAACCTGAAATCAACATGATGTTCCAAGCCTTCCTCAGCCTGCTCCTGCAATTCTCGCTCTTCAGCCTCGCCTTCGCCGCTCCGTCCGGCAAGGTCTCCATCCAGGACACGGCTCTATCTGGCGGCATCGGCGGAGGAGTCATTGGCTTCATTGTGCTCGTGCTGGATATTATTGTCTGGAGTAAGCTATCCCCCTATTCCCTCTCTCCGAGACAGCCATCGAGGACACGGCAAGAGCAAAGCTGACGTGCTGTGCCACAGTCGAGGTGTTCCAAAGCAACCGCCCTGTCCCCAACAAGGTCCTCTGGGCCCTTCTCGTCTTCTTCATCCCCATTGTCGGCATGATCGTGTACTACCTCTTCTCCAACCGCGAGCAGCACAACACACGTGGCGGGTACGAGGCCATTACTTCCTAGATGCCAGGAGCCCTGTGCAAAGGCCACCGACAATTTATATGGAGAATGGGGAAGAACCGGCCATGAATCGAGTGTAGCAGGGAATGAAATGGGTAGCGTTGGTGGAGTCGGTCGCACAGGTCTGGATGCTGCGCGAACACGGCATCTTTTGGTGGGAATCGGCAGTGGGATATGTTTCTTTCTCGGCATCAGTCAATGTGTATCAGATCAACATCGTCTCGAGCCAATCTATCTCTGTTGGGCTGTAAAGTGTTTGGGACCCATGCTAGGGTCGGAGAAAACATCGACGACCATTAGTACCAGGACCAGCTACTCGAATGAAATGAACAAGACACTGAGACATGTTCCGTACTGTCTTCATTTACTCGTGCTGACTCAGACCCAAAGGTACCCTTGTAGGCATGTGGACAAAGGACACGATTCTCAAGGTCCATACGAGTCGTTTATCGCACGTCGGGACGCTACAGCCAGGCACGAGCGCGTATTTCACCTCATGTCATATCTCTCCCCTATGTTTCCTTTCAGGCACTCTTCGTTATTATCCGCTCTTGTTGCGCTTCACATCGCTCTCCTAAACCCCCCTCTGGTGCGCAAGGCCTCCTCTTTTTGGTCCGTTCTACCGGAATCCCGCGCACGAACAGCGGTATCCCGCGAAACAACTTCCAAGAACGTGACAACTTTTGCAAGTTTACTTAATCCTTCTCCGTCTTCTTCTCGAGGTCTGCTTTTTTGTTTAGATCGAGCACGCGTGTGATTCCTCGTTCTTCGACCAGGCGCCTATCATGGCAACTTCTATTCCCGGCCCTTACCGCACCACTAAACCACATTCCGAGGCCATTGCTGAAATTCGCCTCCAGCGTTGGTCCGCAAAAAATCCTCCGGCAGATCCCCAGGTTACCTTTGCAGGCAAGACCATCCTCGTCACGGGCGCGAACACGGGTTTAGGCTACGAATCCGCGCTAAAGTATGCTCAGAAGGGTGCGACCAAACTAGTTCTCGGCGTCCGTACCATCGAAAAAGGGAATGCCGCACGCCAGAGTATCATGCAGCAGAGTAGCATGCAGGAGAAGGATATCGTGATATTGCTGGTGGACCTGGAGGAGTGGGACAGCGTCAACAGGTTCACCAAGAATCTCGAGCAGGAAGTCGGAGACGGAGGACTGGACATTGCACTCCTCAATGCCGGCCTCTGCAATATGAGCTACGTCCGCGCCTCCACAGGCCACGAGATTGCAGTCCAAGTCAACATCCTCTCGACCACCCTCATGGGTATCCAGATCCTGCCCCTCCTGCGCCGGACCGCCCGCAACAAGGGCACACCCACGCACATCACCATCACCAATTCCTGGGCTCACACGACCGTGGAACGTGGCTGGTGGTCTGGGCCCATACTCGCAGCCTTGGACAACGAGGACATTTGCTTCAAGGACAAGGGTATCGACTTGCGCAAGCACTACTGCTTGGTCAAGCTCGCCGGCATCGCGGGCATGAAGCGCATCGCGGCGGCCGCCCTCGACTCCAACGGCCGGCCCGAAGTCATCGTCAATGCCGTCTGTCCCTTCTTTACAAAAACCGATCTGGCGAGAAATGCCACTTTCGCGCAGAAAGTGGCTATGTCGGTCATGTATTACTTCGTCGGCCGGAGTGCAGAGGAAGGGGGCAGGGCGTTGGTGGGGGCTAGTGCGCTGGACCCGAGTAGTCATGGGAAGTTCTGGCTGTTCGATGGGCTGTACCCGTAAGTTGAGGCGTCATTTGGTGAAACGATGCTGATCATTGACAGAATGGGCGATTTGGCAGACGATGAGAAGTTGATGGCAAATTTGTGGGGGGAGATTGAGGCGGAGTTGAAGAAAGTAGATTCCGGGCTGGAAAGTATTTTGAAGGGATGAAGTAGGCAGAAGTCATCGGGCTCCAAGGATGGGCTTCACCGGTGAGTGTCCAACATTGAAAGCACATTAGGTGGGCATGGCCAAGGCGGTTGAACATGCCGAACCTAGTCCATACAGGACGAGAAAGCCCATCCTTTCTTTCCCGCACAACTGAATAGCTTTGCAGATTTCAGCGGCGCTTCTACGTTGCTCTTACCACGTGCATCCAATGACAAATTGTTAATCAACACACCACCCACAGACAAATCTTTGCAGTGCCGACTATAGTTTCCCAGGGCGATGAGTCAATGAATGAAAAAGGAACGATAACCGTATAATGAATCGGGCGCCAACCGGAGGGCTTGGCTTCGAGGGATCTCCGGCCCCAGAGAGCGCCTGATCTGCGCGACTGGCTCAGCCTTGCACCTACACTCGCTAGACCGGGCGGTGCATCTCTATGCCAACTTTTTAAAAAGTTGGCAGCATTCCGAATTACAGAACTGCAGCTAATATCATGTCCAAGTCCATGTTGTTCTTGCGTCGTGTCCATAGCTGGTTGTCTTAGTCCGAATGGATCGTATCAACTCTCAGGTGCTGCCGGCTTTCATTACCATCCTACCATTTCGAGAATCTACCATATTCTACCATAAACGCAAATACACGGCCGGAGACGCTATCCGCGGTCTCGTTCGCGTAGACCCACAATGTCGCCCTCGGCGAATCTTCCTCAACTTCAAAGGCCGTACGACCTACACCTCGTTCCATTCATCATCCAGCTCCACTGATACCATCCCCGAAACCTGCATGCTATTCGAACACACACTTGCGCTTTTCCAGTCCGCAAATCCGGAACGAAGCTACGACATCTTGGGCCTCGGCATGGGGCCCGATGGAAAAAGAGTCGATATCCCATTTGAATTTAAGTTCCCGCAGACAGTAGAGTTGCCCGCGAGCAAGTTCACTTGGGCCCAGGCATACGAGTGTCGACCTGGGCACCCACTCCCGCCATCGCACGAGTTACGAAAAGGTTATGGAGCGGAGGCTAAGAACGAATATTTCCTAGAGTTAATCATGCACACGACTTCGAAGAGCGACAAGGTCCACCACGCCGATCTCAAAGCGAAGCAGAAACTCTACTTCATCTCTCCCTCTCCCTCTCCCTCCTATGGCCTCGACGGCACCGGTGCCGAAGACTTCATTCGCTACACGCCACGAGACACACAATTCAAAACCTACCGCCTAGACCCCGACTACGACCCGCACAAGAGCATCCTGAAGCGGTGGAAAGACCACCGCGAGAAACACGCCCCGCACCAACTCCACGCCACCTTTAGCATCAAAGCCAACATTCCTCGCTCCGCCGTATCCAAAGGCCTGCTCCCCATCACCCTGCATCTGCGTAACGTGTCGCGCTCGCCCGAACTGCGCGACCCACCAACTGTTCATCTGCGTTGCATCTCTGTGATGCTGTCGTCGAAGCTGTGCACGCGCACTCCGAGGCCCAGATGGGACAGGTCGCCCAACGCGGGAGACCAGACCGAGTACAAGTACGATTCCCAAGCGAATCACCGCAACATATTTGAGCGCGCGTTCGATACGGGTGATGGCGTGGTTCTGTACGACGGGCTGAAGGTGCAGGAGCTGGGGAATGTGCGCGTGCCCGAATTGACGCCGACGTTCAAGACATATGGGGTAAACTTGAACTATACAATCTTTGTGAGGGTGCTGGTGGAGTGTGCGGGGGAGAAGAGGGGGGCTATTGCTTGTCATGGGGAGGTTGAGATTGGGTCGGGGGTGGCGCCGGTTGAGGATGTGGACGGGGCGCTGGAGGAGTTGGAGAGGGGTGATACGGCGCCAGCTGAGGGGGATCTACCGCCGCCGTATGAAGAGAGGGAGAGGGATGTTAGGATTGAAGTTGGGGAGGGGTGAGGGGGGGGGGAGGAATGAACCGGGTAGGGGCCGTAGGGCGAGGGAGTTGGAAGGGCATACGGGGCACTGAGATATCCTTCAATTTCGTGTATTCAACTAGGTGACGTATGACAACATAGTTTAACATGCATGATTATTCTTCACATGCAGAATATTACGCTTCGCTGACGAACGAGTTCGAGTACCCTCCGCTTTATCATCTCCACACAAGGTTCATGAGCGAGAGACGTCGATTTATTCAAATACAAATCGATCCACAAGTCCTCTTCCAGACAATGCTAACCCACTTCTTTCCAGCGCCCTCTCCCTAGCTCAATGACAACGCACTACTTCCACTCGCCGTCTTCGTTCCATTCGCAAACCCCTCGGTAGCAAGGATCATGTAGTCTTGTTGCCCAAGTCTCATCCCTAATTTATTCCACGCATCGAAATGCTTGCCCGTGCTAATCGTGCCTCCGACCCTCTTTTCCTGCCGCACGCTCCAGTACTGCGTGAAGGTTGCGGTGCCGACAATCGAAGGCTTGTTCACGCGCTGCGACGTGTAAACGTCGTACGCGCCCTCGCCGTCAATGGTAAAGTTGCCTTTCTTGGTCCACGGCTCGCCCGGTGCGAGGATATCGTAGCTCTCGACGATGTAGTATTCTACGAGCGGGTTCTTGGTCCAGCCGTATAGGGAGAGATACCCTGGGCCCGTAGGCTTATAAGTGCCGGAGTATTTGACAGCTCTGTGATTTTTTTAGTTTCAGAAATGGCGGCGTGTCATTTCCTTTCGTCCCAGCCAGGTGAGAGCAGTGCTAGAACACGAAAGATTATAGGACTGACCTATTGCCTCCAGGTGACCATCCTTTTCCGCAGACAAAGCCGCCGCCACCAGACCAATTCGCAGTGTATGAGCCTCCTTGTCCGTTTTGGCAGTTGTGGCTTCCGGAGCCTTCTTGCCAGAAAGACCAGGTGTAGCCGCCCTGGCGCTTGTCGATTTGGATCATCTGAGGCTCACCGCTTACCTCTGCGACGGGCGCCGCGAGGGCTGCTGGGAGCAGGAAGCTGGCCGCAAGGATCAAGAGCGAATACATGGTGTCCGAGGTCGTGAACGTTTTTGCCCTCTCTGTCCGCCAGCACGCCGACGATTTTATATCACACTGGCACATGATGTGCATTCGCACCCCAGGTTCCCCATGTTAATTTGAAGGAAAAGATATGTACCGGTCGCTAGATTAACCTTAATACGCCCTGCACACCTAATTGCCGTAGTGGTCCAATCGGAGTCACGCACAGCTGTTTCCCCACACCCGCGTAACTAAGATTGCCGGCGCGAGGAGGCGGCGTAGGAGCAGATGTGCTTCGCTACCGAGACGCAGGGCTCGTGATGTTGGGCATGGTTGACGTCGATAGTATATGAACGGCAAAAGTGCCTTATCCCCATTTGTGCGTTTTGAGACTTGGTGTGAAAAATGTGGAGAGCTAGGTAAGAGGCAAAAGGGCAAGTTGGGATTAAAGATGTTGAGGCTATTGCGATGGCACTCCGTTGGCCTGGATGCAGGAACGGAGTACCAGGTTGGGCGCCAGCCGTCGATTCCGGGGAGACACAACGCGTGGACGTTAACTTTTCGACTTTTCCAATTTACCCGTATGTGTTTAACCCAACTCCTCTCCAGAACGCCAGGAACGGTCTGCATATAGCGATTGCTATTTCTAGATACATGTCGCCACTTAGGGGCCAGATGTTGGAGTCTCCAAGAGTTGGGAACATGTGAACAAGCATCAGCGTGAAGTAGCTAAGCAGTGCTTATCATTATATCCGGTGGTCCTCTGACCCGAAGGGACAGGTACCCCTACGTCTCCGCGCGTTTCACATGTTGATCAAGCGGGCGGCTAGCAACCCACGAGGCCTTGGTCGATCCAATTTCAGTATTATGCGCGTGATTTTGTTCCTTCTGAGCGAGGATTGGCGGCCTTTGCATTGGATCGCGTTTCCATATTGTGTCCTGTACGTCACTTGGGGCATTAGTTGAAAAATTCATGTTGTGTGAAGGCAATTGCGTTACTATTTCGCGCTGTAGACAGCTAGTTCTGGCGGAGATTTTCCAACAGAGTCAGCAAAGTTTTGCAAGCTACTGACAGGTTGTGACCGGCAGACTAATTCTTATCTCTCAAGATTCATTGCTCAAGCATGCCCTGGCTTGAAGATATGCGCTCTACAATACGGGCAAGTACTCATGCTGCCAGCACTTTCATTGACCCATTTGCGCAAACATGTCTCATGGAAAATGTGATCGCAGGCCTCGATACGAATGAAGGGTGTATATGGCATTAAGTCCTTTTCCGTGCAGATCGGGCATTCTAACCCATGCGGGGAATCACACACAACTGTCAAGTAATCCTCGACATCACCTTCAACACTTATGTTCATTAGTGACCAGAAAAAGAGTTCTGGCATTGGATAAAAATCCTCCTCGCGAGGTGAGATGCTACCCATATCACGGGCATCATTGTCGCCACCACCTCCGTTATCGTTGAAGCTTATTGCGTTGGCGCGACTCCGCGTGGCTCGCATTCGCGTGGCGGGCATCCGTGTGATGAGCGATGGTTGGGGACGGTGAATTCGCAGACTCTCACCTTCCGAAAATGCATCACCAGCTGCTCCATCATGACCAGAGTAACCCTCTCCTGCGTCAGCTGCCTGGCGTGTGTCATTTGTAGAAAGGGCCGCCGGTATAACGGAGTCCATTTCTTCTAGAACCAAGCGACCTCGTTCATCAGAGCCACGGTGTTCCCGCCGCAGCTCACGGCCATCATCGGACGTCGATGAGTGGCGGTCATCTCCTGCTTGTGACGTACGAGACGCTTCTGAATATCCAGTTGCCATGGTTGCTACTGAGACCTCCCGTGAGCAGGGACGGGAATTTTAAGATGTGATTTTCTATGTTTCGAGCATGGGAAAGGCTCAACGCTATGTGAACGAATGATGCCAGGCTGTCGTGTTGAGATCAGCAGTGCATTGTGGAAGTGAATGTTATTGGAGTGCGAAAAATCCAATCAACATGGCCATGTGCAGACATAACGCAACGACGTTCTACTGCTTGTGGAATGACCAAAGCCAAGCTCAGATGCATTGTGGACAGTCTTCGTCAATGCCATTGCCCCATGTCCGTTCATCGTGACCCACGGCTATCATCTCTCCCTTTATTTTGTCTGGTTCAAGCTCGAGAACTACAACATTGTTCACCTCCTCAAGCAGGCACCCAGGGAGATAAAGCGACTGTTGTGGGCCAACGAGCCAATAGCGTCCTAGATGAAAGCCATTGACCCAAACATTGCCCTTCAATCCCGAGGGAATTGCGAGGAAAGTGTCCAGCTCAGCAGCGCTAGTGGACGCAGTTTTGTTGACAGAGAAAGTTCCGTGGTAGAAGACTGGCGTAGACTCATTCGACAACCGCCTGGTCGAGGTTTGTAACACAAAGTCTCCCTCGAGGGCGAATGGAAACATATCCCAGACCTCTAAAGTGGTCTCGCCCACGCTGACATTGCCCACAATCCCCTTGTACGGATCTTGGACGTAATTGCGGTATCTAGTCTCTCGCGAATAGTAGTCGACCCTCCCCAGATTCTCCACAAGCAGCTGGAGCGTGTTGCCTGCTTTGAGAGTGACGGTAACGCTGTTTGGATGCTGATATTGGCTATCGATGACACCTTGGGCGATGCCATCGACATAAACGATGACTCTATCTCGCGCTCTATCGCCAGGTCGCACAATGCCTTCCAACGGTGACGTTGCAGTGTGCTCATAGAGCGTGAACCCGTATGCTTGCCCCAGGGCCTCCATAGTAAGCGGGGAAGCGCTAGTGGTCTTGTTGTGTCGGTTGTCGAAGAGTCGCGTCATTGGCAGCAATCTGAATGGTGGGATAATCATTCGAGGAGGATCCGGTGGGACATTTGGGATGCTTCCTGTCGGGACGTACTTTTGGATTGTTTCACGGAAAATGTGGTACAGATCGGTTGTGCGGCCACTCTCATCGATGGGGGAACCGTAGTCGTAGCTAGTCGTGAAGACTGTTGTTCTATTGTCGAATGTGTAAGACGGATGAAGTGAGTTTCCTACTTAGACGTTTCGAAGACGTACCTATTTTGCCATAATGCACCATTGCTGAAGCCAAAATTTGTTCCACCGTGAACCATGTACAGGCTAATGGAAGCAGATTCGTTTCCTAGAACGTAGTCTAGATCTCTTACAAACGCTTGCACAGCCTGTGGGCGAGTTCGAGTCGCGTTATGCGGGTTGTGCGATCCCCACTGGTCGGGGGCATAAGTGTAGTACTCTCCATCCATCAAAGGCCCTTGCTGGGTGGGATCTGTAATGTACGCCCTCAACGACTTGAATCCACTCCACGGGTCACCGTCAATCTCAGCGAGGACGCCTGGCACAGAGCCTCCTTGTAGTGTCCAATCCACCCCTCCATCATTCGTATACAGGACCGAGTCGAAACTCTCTTCAAGAATGCCCTTGATAGCTGCGGTGTAGTTGTGGTCATTGCCATAGGATCCATACTCGTTTTCTACCTGGACCATGATGATAGGCCCACCTCGACTGGCCTGCAGGCCTCCAAGGTCATTTGCGAGGCGCTGTAGATATGCCTTGGCAAGACTGAGAAAGGGCTGGTTGTTGGCGCGCGCAACGAGCCCTGGTATCTGGGAGATCCACGCCGGAAAGCCTCCCCAGTCGCGCTCTCCGCAAATGTATGGCCCGGGACGCAACACGACGGCCAGGTCTTCCTCGTGGGCAATGCTGAAGAAGGAAGCAATGTCCGAGTCGCCTGTGTTGTGCCACTCGCCCTGCCTGGGCTCAAGCATGTTCCAGAAGACGTAGGAGAAGACGGTATTGATGCCCATGGCTCGCACCTTCTTCAGCCGATCTCGCCAGTACTGGGGTGGAATGCGCTGCGGATCCATCTGGCCGCCGATGATCTGGAATGGCTCGCCATCGAGGAGGAAGTGGGTGCGATTGTATGTGAAGGGGGATGGAGAGGGAACGGAAGCGGGTGCTGCGGGCGTGGGAAAGGCGACTACGCAGACAAATCCAGTCAGTATATGCTCGAGTCTCATGTTCAATCGGACGATGGCTGCGACGTACTGCTTCAGCGGTGGGGGGACAGGTCGCTCATTGTACCCTCGTATGCATGTACCCTTGGAGTGCGGGGGGCAGGAGCTCCCAATGCTTGGCCACGCAGGTATTGCCCCTCGGGCGAAGGCGGTATTGGAGGAAAACCAATTGCATCGTTGCATCTGGTCGAGGCGAGGGGAGGGGAGGGGATGGGAGGTTGTGGGCATCGGGCGGGGCGTGGCGGCGGCGGCTTGGGTGGGTGGCTCCTTCCGCCAACCCTGAGCCTCCCACGCCTCTCACGCCTCTCTCTCGTGCCTCCGTCATCAACACCACAAAGGCTCCATCTACGCCGCTACGTCCGACTTTGCGCTCAACTGGCGAGAAGCAGCCTTTGCAAATTCTTCCGCGACTCTGTGCGCACTCGCATCCTATCGCCTCAACTCAGCCGTGACGCAAGTGCTTGTACCCTACCCACCCCCCCTGGACGTGACATGGGCTGCAAATGGCAGGACCATCTCGAGATAGCAGGCCAAGAAAGAGAAGTGCCGCTTCTGCGTAGATATAGGCTGTCCTGCGCTGCCAATTGCAGTTGCGCTGATAGCGCTCGCATCGCTGTTGGCCTCTTGCACATCGTAACATGATTACCATTCTCTTGTGCGTCTTGCTTTCGACGCCCTCGGTGACATGTATGTCCCCAGTATGCAGTTTGTGTAGAGTGCTGATTGCTTAGCTCGATCTCTGGGCATCCCCACTACGTCCTTCTCTCCCAGCCATGGCCACCTTTCGCTCAGTAATATCAAGTCCATCATCGTCGACGATCAGTATGCCCAGGCAGTCGACGAAAGCGGGCAGACTCTGATTCCCCCCACACTGCAAGACTTTGCCAAGACCTTTGCTGGTGATCTGAAAAGTCTTCATGTCAATGCGACTGTCGCTGTGGGCAAACAGCCTTCCAGTGGATCCGTTTTCCTCACCTTGGGCGATTCTAGCCAATACCGCGATGCTGCAGGGCGCCCATCATCCGAGGGCTATTCTCTTACTGTGTCGTCTTCTGGCATCAACATCACGGGAGCATCACCTTTGGGGGCGTGGTGGGGCACTCGAACTGTGTTGCAACAAGCTGTACTGACTGATGGGGCGATTCCGTACGGCTCCGGCTCCGATACTCCTGGGTGGGCTACACGAGGAATGATGCTTGATGCCGGTCGCCATTATTATCCACCCGAGTTTCTCGTGGAGATGTGTGCTTACATGTACGAGAGACCAGGCCGTAGTAGCTGCTTTCTTTGAGATTAGCTGTTCGCCGGGTCAGGCCCACTTCTCAGTCTCATCGAGACGGTATTCCCAAAGAGATCGCGCTGCACAGCCAATCCCATGCCTTGAAGGACCATGCTGACTCGACTGTCCGCAATTAGGTCTTACTTTAAGCAGAACACATTACACCTTCATCTCAGCGATAACCTGTACAACAATGTTGGCATCTATACCCGGGAGCGCTCGCTGGAGTTGTACGCTCGGTTCAGGCTGTGGTCCGAGTCTCCCGACGTTTCTGGACTCAACAAGTACCAAAACGAGTCTTACACCAGGGAACAGTTTGACTACATCCAAAATTCCTGCGTTGCTCGAGGAGTCACCATCTTGCCTGAAATTGAGGCACCCGGCCATGCCTTGGTCTTTGTACAGTGGAAGCCACAGCTTGGTCTTTCAAGCGACCTCAGCCTCTTGAACATCTCCAACCCAGAGACCATTCCAACCATGAAGTCAGTCTGGAGCACGTTTCTTCCTTTTTTCCATACCAAGACTGTTCACATCGGCGCAGATGAATATACTGCCGAAGTGAATGATTATAACAGCTTTGTCAACGCCATGGCCAACCACATTCGAACCGTGTCCAACAAGTCAACGCGTATCTGGGGAACATTTCCCCCCAAGGATGCTTACAATAATATTCACAAGAATATTTCCATGCAGCATTGGGAATTCTTCGAGGACAACCCCCTATACGACTACATACGGAACAACTACTCAGTGCTCAACTCTGACGACACTTATTACGTTGTAAACAAATGGTCCGGAAGCTATCCACAAGTCGTGCCCATTTCCCGAACATTTAACAGCAATCCTGCCAACAATGGGATGTGGTATCCGTACATCTTTGACACCAGAAACGAAACCAATAACCCCCCAAGCGATGAGCCCTTGGTGCTTGGAGCGGTAGCGCCGTTGTGGAATGACTACGGGGCCAACGCATCTGTGTACTCGGAAGCGTACTACGCCTGGAAAGACGGCATTCCCGCTTTGGCTGACAAGCAATGGGGAGGCAGCCTTACATCCTCTGAGTTCGACCAGGTGTTTGAGAAGCTGCATCCATATATCCCAGGCCAAAACCTTGATCGCAACGTTTCGTCAAAGACATCTACGCTTTTGGACTACTCGTTCGACAATTCTTCAGTCTCCTACGCGGTGAATTCAGACCAGGTACCGGACCGCTCAATGAATGGCTATGTCGGGACTACGAACTGTACCATTACCTCTAACGGGTCTCTCGCGATGGAGCCAAACTGTTTTCTGGCATCACCGCTCTCTTCCAAAGGGCGCAACTACACTCTTACCCTCACGCTTCTCATCGATGAGATGGAGGACAGGACGGCCACGAAGTTGATAACTGGCAGTGATTCTATCCTCATGCTGACACCGAACATCACGCTCTTTGCATCAGGGGAATACTTCAGACTCACATCCACAATCCCACTAAAGCAAAAAGTGGATCTCAGCATCATCGGCCGCGGAACCCAGACGTTCGCCAAGATCAACAAAGGGAAAGAAGAGGAGTTTGTAACAAAAATGGGGATCAACGGCGAGGGCTTTGAATTGGCTCCCATTGCGATTGAAGCTCCTGTGGAAATGGTAGGGGGGCCAGGCAGCGGATGGAGCGGCCGACTCTGGGGGTTGAAGTTGACGAATGTGGCTTGATGGTATAGTCTTATTGAAGACGGCGGTTAGCATCGCTTGTGATCAACTCGTCCGATGTTCGCAGGTTCTAACAAGCTTTATGACACGTGCCCAGACCCCTCTTTCCAATCGTGGTTGCCATTTCGTAATCTGGCCTAGCTCCTCCTCCTAATCTGTCCATCTCGACCCGAATCGTTCTTCGGCTAAACATGTCTCCCTTAAACTCACATGCTCCGTCACACTCCTCAAACCGCATCGATCACCAATGCCCCTCTTTCCCCTCACCATCCCCCCCTGCATCGCCACCTATGCAGGTGTTCAGGATCCATGTCGATCGCGTGGCTCTCCTGCAGCAAGTTAATAACCGCGACCTTTGGCCGGGGAAGAATGCTCTCCGCGTGGTCCAGGCGAAGCCGTTGGAGGAATTGAACGGCTCTCCTTGTTCGTTTGTCTACCTCACGAAATGAATGTTGTTTCAAAGCACCGTCACTGACCTTCGCTAGGTCTAATCGAGGAGATTTAGCCCTACCAATTCGTAGATGAATGCCCTCGAGGACCATGCGCGGGTCTGCACTTACAATTATCATCACACTCTCGAAAGTCTTGTGTTCACCCTGTCACAAGACCGTCATCGTTCCTGGACAGGTCCACGGTGTCTGGAGTTGCCACGCGAGTCTCATAGCGTTCATTGATCGTCTTTCGCGAATCTTCTTCGCATTCCGCCAATCAATGCCAAAGAAGCGTTACAATGATGATCAGTTTCTGTGCCTGTTGCGGAACGGAGCTCTGTGCACCAGCTCGTCGTTGCCTCGAGCACCACGTTTACTCAGAGCGATCTTCCACCATGGTCATCAGATGACACAATCGCACCTAAATTTTGAAATGTAAAGGGCACCTGTGTGGCAAGCCTTGTCGTTGCGCCGAGGCTGTATCGGCAATATTCCATGTTTGCGCTTTCCATTTCCGCCTGTTGAGAGCGGACCCTACATGCGTCCCCGATCATACTGTATCCCACAGTTTGAATCATCACACAATCGTAATGTATAGGAACCTGCCGTCGGCTGAAACCTGGAGATGAGCGGAGAATTGCGTCCGGAGGCAATAGCAATCCCCACAAACTGCGAAAGCTTGGCCCTTAGCCGGTTCCCAGATGCAAGTAATGCCAGGAACGTGCAGTAAGGCGTTATCGATTTGCTCGGGTGTTGGCTGATCGTATGCAGGCATTGCAGTAGAGTGAAGTATGTTGATTAACCGGCATCCAGGCCAATGGGGACTTTTGACGTTTTCGGCAACCCAAACAATTCTCCACGCATGATTCACCCCAACTTCGTGGTCCTCAGCAAACTTTGGAGATGATTGGCATTGATTCTGGACCCTCGTTGGTTTGGAACCGTGGCTCAACCACTTCGGCTGTAACTTGCACTGCATGCTGCGTGCAGTCGTCCACCTCGACTTGCCACCTGATGGACAGAACTCGCCATGTGGCCGCCCCTTTTAACATTTGCGCATCAGTCGATTCTTTGAGGGTTTTCTCACCGCTGCGATTACTCTTTGCAGTGACGGCGGCCGCTATGAGGGTGAATTGTTAGGCATGTAAGACTCATATCTTCGATATGAAGCACCCACTAATCTGAGATTCATAGATCTCCTACACAAAAGTGGCTAATGTGTACCTGGACTGAGGTTGTACCGCCCATCCGGCTCACCGACAACAATTTCCGAGATCTTAATGCGTGAAATCGTGACCGAGGTCGCGATTGAGATTTCACACCTGCTCTTCGGCATTGACGTCTTTTGACAGTACTTGTCGGTGGGAGTCGGTCGAAATGTTGCGGCCAGGCGAGGTATGACCGATGTCGCAATCCTGGACTACGTCGATTGACTCGGGTCGCAGTTAGCCCACATCAAAGAGGAGGCTGAAGTCATCCCAAAGCACGAAATCATCACTGCTCTACCAAGTTGGCAAAGCGCATACAACCCAAACCGACCAATACATACGCGCCATGGAAGTCAGGATCCGGTTCTCGAAAAAGATGTGTTCTTCAAAGAGAAGATCGGGGGCACCCCAAAGCGGTCCCGGTCTCGGTCGAGCTCTCTAGACGGAGAAGAAAATACTCATCACTCAAGGATGTTGTTCTGGCTCATCATTTGTCTGGTAGTTTTGCTGATTCTTGCAATTGTCCTCGGCGCTGTTCTAGGAACGTTGCTTCCCGGTGGCAGCAATGCGCCCCCGGACCCCTCAGTGACGGAGATTCCGGCTGGACAAACGCCGACTACGACACCGACACCGACGTCTGGTGACGGACGATCATCACCGACGCCTACACCTTCCATGCACATTGCTTCACTGTCAGTTACAGGGTGGAGCATTGAAGGGCCGGAGGGGTACTTTGCAGTATGGCTATTTTGGCAGAATTCCAGAGGCTACCTGTCAAGGGCGACGTTCAATTCAAGCACTGGTAACTGGACTCGGGTATCGAACTTCGTCAAGGCGAAATCGGGGACACCGTTGGCAGCCGCTGCGTTCACCACCGAGTATTACAAAGACCAGCCAGTAGGTGCACAAAACACCATGGAAGCGTAGAAACTAAGAGGCCGTCCAGAACTTCAACTTCACTGGGGCTCATCACCAAGCACAAGTGGTATATCTGGACGAGAAAAGTCAGTCATGCCGCCAGTCTAGAGGAGGATCTTACTCACGCATATACAGACCGAGTCAATGAATGGGTATTCACAGACACTGGGCCTGCCCTCGGAGAAGCAGGCTCGCTCAACGACCAAAAGTACATGGCTCATGGCGATACCCAGCTCGCGTCCTACTGGCCGAACATTATATATCAAGGGATGAGTGGAGAGATGCGCGAAGCTCGTTTCGCCTGCTACGAGAGAGAGACGTGTTGGAATGATGGAGTCCTCGCAACAACACAGCCTGTCAATGGCTCGCACATGGCCATGATTCCATTCCACGACGAGTTGGCGTCAGTTGGCGTATTCTACCAAGAGGAAGATGGGCGATATCTGAATTTCGTGGAAGACAGCGATCGAGCTACGGCTGTTTGGGCGAACGGCAAGTGCTCGATGTAGTCTACTGTTGGTTGGGGCTAATATCCCGCAGAGGCATTCTCGGACCGAATATCACTCAACTCTTCCCTGGCAGCATTTGCGACGACGCGGAAGAGCGCGCCGAGTCAGTCAAGTTTGGACAAGTACCTTTTATGGCAGAGCGACGACGACAAGCACATATACATGGCCTATTCAGACGACTCTTCTGACTGGAAGGGCCCCGTGACGCATCCGGCGTTGGCTGGCGCAGAAGCTGGGACGGCACTCAGTTGCCTGACAGGCATGACATTCACTAACTTTTCCTTGCTAGAAGGCACCGAGCTCTCTCGGTGCTACTTCCAGACAGGCGCTGCGGTACGGGAAGTGAGCTTCGACGGCACGAGCTGGGATATTGTTAGCATCGTTCCAATCGAGCTCTAGACTTTCTTATCATGTGCAGCGGACTCGCTCTATTGGCCCAGTAACTGTGTAATGGTAGTCAAGGTCGTGTACGATAGCAAGCAATTACCCCAGAATCTGACTTGGCGAGCGGAGGCGGGCTACGTCATGGGGCGGCGTGTCTCGAGTGTCGAAATTACCGATGCCGGGCACGCGGGCACGCCGACGATGGGCCAACAGTCCTAGCGGCGACACGATTGGGATGCTTACTGGATACTCGTTGAGATGAAATCTTCTCCACTTTCCTCGTCTTCTCATCCTCCAACCAGGCTCGTCGCACGAGAGAAGACGATTGCTGTAATTCCTCGAAACTGCGGTGGCTGATGCAGCAGCGCACCTCCATATACGGAGCCCTCGGAACGCGATCAAAGCGGATCATGAACGGTGCGACATCTCGAGTGTACAAGCTGTCGGGCGCACCCGATTTTGCGAGCCGACATGAGCTCGCTCTCGCCCTCGCCAACGTCGACGGCAGCTCCTGAACAATCGACCCCACCGCAAGGCGCACTCGATTCCGCGGGTGCGGGCATTACTGGAGGTGCGCAATGAATGGCAGAGACTCGTTTCTCCATGTCGACTGACCATTACAAGGCTACACTGGCGACTCATTGGACCTGAAGATCATCATCGCATTCCTCATTGGCCTTTCGCTCTACAATGCTCTCGAGCTCCTCCTCCTCGTCTTCGTCACCTTCAACAAATACAAAGGCGTGTACTTCTGGAGCTTGATCATCGCCGGATTTGGCGTCATTCCATATGCCCTTGGCTTTCTGGTAAAGTTCTTCCAGCTGCTGGATCCAAGCGAAAATGTGGGATACATTGCTGTGTTTCTCTTGACCGTGGGGTGGTACATGATGGTGTCCGGTTGGTACCTCAATCATCCTCTCTTCCTACGCTCACTGACAGTCTACATTAGGCCAATCCGTCGTCCTCTGGTCCCGCCTTCACCTCCTAACCAACTCCCGTCGTGTCCTTCGCTGGACCCTCTACATGATCATAATAGATGGCATTCTTCTGCATTCCATCACCACCGTTCTTACCTTCGGCTCCAATTCAAACAGTCTCTCGAAGAGGACACTCTCGCATTTTGTACGTGGCTACAATATAATGGAGAAAATTCAGATGGTGGGCTTCTGCCTGCAAGAATTAGTCCTCTCTGTAATATACATTAAAGAAACTGTACGGTTGCTGAAACTGTCCGAGTCGGTCAAGGGCGAATTCACCACAGAAGAAGGAGCGCAAGTCAAGACATCGCATGTGAGAAAGACCATGTATCAGCTACTCGCCATCAACGCAGTCATAATTGCAATGGATGGCGCATTACTCGGGGTTGAATTTGCAAACCTCTACATCATCGAGACGACTCTCAAAGGTGTGGTATACAGCGTCAAGCTGAAACTCGAATTTGCAGTCCTCGGGAAGCTGGTCCAATTTGTACGCACCCAAGCCTCCTCGGGCGAACACGGCACCCATCGCGAGCAAGCAAATGCTACCGGGCTCACGCTCGAAAAGAGTAACTCTAGAAGCAGCACTAGCAGAAAAAATCCATCTGCAAATGGCAACAGTAGCGCGACAGGCGGATGCGCTCGAGTCGGAAGTCAACAGACGTTTCCTGATTTTGTGGACCCAACGAGAGTCAGCTACGACGCGACACATGCGGAGCCCATGATTGAGAAGAAAGGCGATGAATCGGATGGGCTCGGAGAAGATCGGGCCTGGGATGCGGACAGGGAGCGATGGAGAAGGAGGTCGACGAAGGTGAACAGGAACAGCTGGATTGACGAAGAGATGGACAGACACAACATTGGCTGAAGAGGGGCAACGACATATCAACCGACAATGCTGCCCGCACGGTTCTACGTCGTACTAAACAAGAAATCCGCAAAGACGCTTCGCAAGCAGCAACAGCGTGAAGCGCATGGGCGACATGGCCACGTCTAGACTCTTTGGCTCACTTGCGCATGGTACATACAAAGCTCGCTCTTCTCAAGGGCTCCTTCCGCATCGGGCATCTTCGAAGAAGCAGCTTGTCACGAAGTTGCGATCGAGTGGGAAAGCTGCAGGCACCCGTATCGTGGTTTTACGAGCTCCAGCAAGGATCCCCGAGCCTACGGACCGCAGTCAATCCAAGAACCCCAGCACTGGGCATGAGGAGTGCACTTTTGCGGGGTCATGCAAGCGCCACAAGGCGCAAGCGTTTCTGCCTTGTACTCGGGGACCATTACATGCATTTCCAGCCATGGAACTCGGTGCCACGGAATGCTCTTGTGAGACCGCAGGTGTGGTCAAGTCGTACTGTAGTCCCACATATCAGTGAAGGCTGGCTTGAAATGGGTCGGAGTTACTCGAATGGCGGCGTCGGCGAAGGATGTGGCTGGACGCGGGCGCGTGTGCTAGACGTGTGTGATACGGGCTTTGCGCAATTCCGCCGTCTAGGAAACTGGGTCTATTACGAGACCAAAGAGACTCTAGATCCTATTCTTGGTGACACGTACCTGGTGCTAGGTCGAGCCAGGTACCGAAGTCTGGGAGACAAAGGTCCCGCCCGGAAGGATAAGAGAGTGTATCGGCAGTGCAGGATGGGACAAAGAACCCCAAAGGATTGAATGAAAGTGCAACGACAGCATTACGCGTCTATCCACGTGTCGGACACAGTTGTACGAAGCTCGCGGTTACACCTGCCTCAACCCAAGACATGGCGTCGACGCCATGCCCAGGTAAGGCTTGCTCCACGTGACTCGGGCACTTTTGCTCTGTCGCACAAGCATGGCTCTGGTACTCGTACTGCACATGGAATGACAAAATCAACGAGTTTCGAAAAGTTGAAGACGAAAAGTGTGCTCTCCTCAGTGACAAATAGTGTGTCCTGTGATCTAGACGCCGCCCACCTGATGGGGCAAGCGCGTCCGACGTGGCCCAGTTCGCCGCCTGCGTCGCGTCCCTGCTCTTCGACCCTCTCCGACCCTCTCCATCGACTCGCAACTTTCGTCCGAAGCCATCATGTTTTATCACGCGATACATCCCTCTCTACCAAGGCGCCATGAGGTTTGGAAATTTCACGAAGTCGCCGTCGCCGCTTAGCATGCCCAATCCGTCACAATGCAGGATGCTGCCCATTTTAGCCGTTCACGAGGAACTGTCCCCGCCGCACCAAACCTGCTCGCCGTTATTGACATGGTCAACAGAGGTCCACAATAGCACCGAGAGGATGAAGACGGACCCATCTCAGGATTTGAATTGCCTCGAATCACGCGATGACATTGATACCTAACGTTACCCATGCTGGAAGCTGGCCGGACGCTTCTCCAAAAACGCCGCCATGCCCTCCTGACAATCCGCAAGCGAGAAGCTGCTGTAGTACAAGGCGCGCTCAATATCCAGCCCCGCATTCAGTGTCGTGGCTTCAGCTGCTGTGCATGAGCCCCGGTTCACAGAACTAGTCGAGATACTTACCCGTTCGTACCGCTTGCTTAGCCAGCCCGACTGCAGGAGCAGAGAACGACGCCACAGTCTTCGCAACCGCCATCGTCTGTTCCACGACGTCTTCTTCGGGCAGGCAGACTCTGTTGACAACGCCGAACCGCTCCAGCTCTGCCGCCGTCGTGGACCTGCCAGTCAACACTAGCTCCATAGCCTAGCGCCTCCCAGCATCAGCGTGCGTTACACGGTTACACAAGATCCTGTCTCAGGGTTCTGTGTATTTGGAATACGAGCGGGGGTGCACATGTACATACCTTGTGCTTCCCAAGTGCCTTGGTCAATCGCTGGGTCCCACCTGCCCCGGGAAGCGTTCCCAACTTGATTTCGGGGAATCC
Organism: Polyplosphaeria fusca; assembly: GCA_010093805.1. Classification (NCBI taxonomy): domain Eukaryota; kingdom Fungi; phylum Ascomycota; class Dothideomycetes; order Pleosporales; family Tetraplosphaeriaceae; genus Polyplosphaeria; species Polyplosphaeria fusca. Next base: position 27,445 of record ML996113.1, on the reverse strand, counting down.
AAATCGAGCATCGGATGCGGCAAAGATCATGTCGCACTAGCCATTAATGAGTCACTTGCTCGGCCATATATGAAGAATCTGGGGAAGACTCTATCTACTCACCATCAGTGCAATCTCGAAACCGCCGCCAAACTGTTTAGCTTCGGTTACTTCCGAACAAAATGTGTAGAAACGTGGGAAGAGCTCCTCACCGCAAATCCCCGCACAGCGGCCAGGATCGGTTTCCGGAAGGTCGAGATGCCCACCTCCAGATCCTTCAGCCAGGCTCGTTGGTGTGCTTCCACGGTCGAGATTTGCGCCAACTCACTCAGGTCCGCCCCAGCTGGACACCACATCAGTCAAGAGGAGTATCGAGTAATCAGAGGGCGCATCTCACCGCAGAATGGTGACTGACCGGCGCTGGTCAATACAACCGCCCGCACCTTGGGATTGTGGTCGAGCAGGCGCAACGCCCCGGTCAATTCGTCTATCAAGCCCTGGGATAGTGCATTTCGTTTAAGCTGCCTGTCCAGCTCGACGATCGCCACACCCGCATCCTTGATCGCCCAATTGACGCTTGAGGCTTGAACTAATCCTTCGTTCATTGGCGATGGTAGCAAATGTAGGAGAGTTGACTTTCCTAGACGAGTACTCAGTGTCTTCCCTTTATACGCCAGCTACCGCGCGTGGTCAGCCTTCTGACGCAAGGGAGCGTTGACGCCAACGCCGCGTTTTGAAACCTGCCGTTCTTGCCACCTCCCTGCGGCGCACCCCCACAACGAACACTTTCCAACTCGCACTGACGGCTTGCCCATGTACAACGGCTCCGCTAACCGACGCCTCGACTTGTGCGAATTTTCCACTACAACCTACGGCGGGGAAGACTGCTCCGCGTGCAGGCCCGGTCAACAGTCGAGACCTCTACGGCCTAGTTGGCGTGGGGTTGCCGCGATCGCGTCTTCGTCGATTTCCGTTTTCATGCTCTTTCCTCCAATCAGGGCGCGCTGCCGGTTGCGGAAGCAGGTAGCTCGTAAATACTCAGGATAAAAAGGTCACCCTTGTCAGTCGCACGGCTGCACTCAACGGTCTTCCTGCGCGTGCTCCTGCTTGCAGCACATGTCCAATCAAGCAGTCAGCTTCCTCCGTGATCTTCAATTTCCAACCGCTTTCTCAGCAGCCGTCGGGAGATCACCTGTACGTTGGCCGGAAGCCAGCAATGGCCCAATATACTAGGCGAACGACCGGCCACCTCAAGCACGAACAAGTTTAATATACGTCGTCCCCACAGCCGGGCTTTGATCACATTAACCTTGGAGTTTAATCTTTTATCTCGCAGGAATGTATGGACTCGCCTGGCTTTCACATGGCCCTTTGTTGCGGCCCGTGTGGTCTTGCCCTTGCGAGCAAGCCACGGCTGCGATGGCGCTGGGGCCAAGAATCTCGCAGGATGGCTTGATGTCGTAAAAGCCCCTTGGGGTACATAAAGCGACGCGGCTCCAGACACGTTGATCGGTGGTTAATTTTCCGTTCGACGGATATAGATCTTTGATCTCCGTGCTTTCTCGCCATACTGTGTAAGATTCAGTGACATGGATTCACAGCTCTTCTACGGCCTGGAGGGCCTTTCTTTACAGCACCAGCACCTAGTCTCTAGGTTCGGACGTGGTCCAATAACTTGTTCATCCCACTCAACAGTTCATGAGGCCTTTGAAAGTATCGTCGACTCGCACCCAGGTGTGATTGCAGCAAAGCATGGCGACAGATCCATCACATATGGCGAACTGGACGCCGCGGCGAATCGAATGGCCCACCATCTCATCGAATTGGGGCTAGCACCAAGACAGCGGGTATGTCTTGTGGTCCAGCGATCATTTGAGATGCTCGTGGGAATTTTCGCAGTCCTGAAAGCCGGGTGCCAGTACGTGCCCATCGACGGCGGTGTCTCTTCAGATCAGGCTCTCCAACATATTCTGGAAGACACTAGAGCACGCTTTGTTCTTTGCCTGGAGCGATTCGAGTCCAGAGTAAGGAAACATGGAGGAAGCAGCATTCATGTTGTCAGGCTAGGGTCCGAAGAGGAGTCCTTTTGCTCTAGGGACAGATTGCGGATGAGGGGCTGTTCAGAGGACGGCGTATACGCCATCTACACCTCAGGTTTGTCCAAAGCTCTAGTCTTCGCGATATGTCTCTAAAGGTGTACAGGAAGTACGGGGAAACCGAAGGGGGTTGATGTTAGCCACGGCAATGTTACTAACGCTCTTCTGTTGCAGCCTGCAAATCTTGGAATATCGATTGGTTCCAAAGTCGCACAGGTTCTAAACATTGCATTTGATATGGGTTAGCGTCGAGCCTTGCTAGTATAAGCCTAAACTAATCAGAGACAGGCGCATGGGAAATCCTAGCTTGTCTTATGAATGGCGGAACTCTCTATCTTCGAGGTTCGCACTGGGAGGATACGCTCAGAAAAGTCGACACTCTCATCTCAACACCATCGATATTGTCAAAATTCCGACGCTCCTCCTTCCCAAACATCAGGACCGTAGTGACGGGCGGCGAGCCTTGCCCGCAAACACTAGCGGACGAGTGGTCAGATAGCACATTCTACTACAACATCTGCGGCCCCACCGAAATCACCATTCTCAACTCGGCACACCAACATGTTCCAGGAACACCGCTTACCATTGGAAAGCCACTTCCAAACACGACCTGCTACATTCTTGATGACGAAGAAAGACCTGTTCCAGTGGGATCAAAAGGCGTCATGTGGGTTGGCGGTGCGGGCGTTTCAAGGGGCTACATCAACCTACCGGAGTTGACGGCGACGCGATTCAGGGCTGACAAGTTTCTCAATAACGGGTGCGTATGCATCGTTTTGCTAGGCTATGACTAATGCCTGTAGATCTCTAATGTTCAACACTGGGGATATCGTAAGATGGCGAGAGGACGGATCGCTTGAGATATTTGGACGAGTGGACGACCAAGTCAAGATCAAGGTATGGGCCTCTTCGTGATTTTGATGAATTTGACTGACTCGTCCAGGGCTTTCGGGTCGAACTTGATGGTGTCACCGCTGTCATCGAGGTGTGTATATCCTCACTCTGAACCGAGTAATGATTTTAATCAACTGCAGGAATTTCCTGGCATCACACGGGCGTGCGCTGCACTAATTGACGGTACTCTGCATGGATTCTACACCACGACCACCTTCGTTGACGAGCACGACTTGGACAATTTCGTGAGACACCACCTGCCGTACTACTCCGTCCCCGAAAAATGGCATTACCTGGCTGCAGCCCCTTTGACAGCCAACGGCAAGGTCGACAAAACCCAACTAATCAGAGTGGCTTCACGAATAACAAGGACACTCTCAACAACAAAGGCTCTTACATCCTCCAGGACGTCCACATTCAACACAAAGAGCCTGTACTTGCCTGCGACCTTGGAGAAAACGCTAGTTCGCGACGAAGACAAAGCGATTACACAAGACGAAGAGAAGGTCATCGATATACCCCAGCCAGTCTACTCTAGCAAACTATCCGGCGAATTCGATTGCTCGACCGCAAGTATCGAAGAACTGCCCGATGTGTTGCCACCAAAGAATGGTTTCCACGGCTGGCGATGGCTGCGACACAAGGCTTTCATCCTATACCGCCGTCTCTTCACGTTCGTGGTATTAAGCAACATAGCGGTAGCTCTCTTTATCCTTTATCGGCGGGTCAAAGATGCGCGACCGATGCTAGTCGACGTTTCTATCGCATTCGCCACGAACCTCACCGTCTCAGTTCTCATGCGGTCGGAGCCTGTCATCAACCTCCTCTTCACGGTGTCATGCTCAGTACCGACATCATTCCCTCTCTGTATACGCCGACAGTGCGCCCGTATCTTCCACATCGGCGGTATTCATTCAGGCTGCGCGATAGCTGCTGTCATGTGGTTCCTGATTTTCACCTGCGGAGCCTCCTTGGATTTCGCGAAGCCACCGTCGGAGCGCTGCATTAGCATGGAATCCATGATCATGACGTACCTGGTCAACCTGCTCTTCTTCACCATTCTATCCACCTCCCACCCACACTTCCGCGTCAAGTTTCACAATGCGTGGGAGTATACGCACCGCTTCGGTGGCTGGACCACTCTCGCCCTTCTCTGGATCCAAGCCTTTCTCACAACGCGCGACCTACGCTTGACCGGCTCCGCCATGGCCGCTTACCGCACCTCGCCCCCCATTTATCTCATCAGTGTTGCCACGGCAGCCATCGTCTTCCCCTGGCTCTTCTGTCGCCGCGTGCCTGTCCGCTCCGAAGTGCTCTCTTCGCACGCCGTCCGTCTCCACTTCTCCTACACGACACCCGTCGTCGGAACCTCTGTGCGGATCGCAGAGCGCCCCCTCGGCGACTGGCACGGCTTCGCAACAATTACTAACCAAGGACCGAACGCAAAAGGCTTCTCGCTCGTCGTGTCCAATGCCGGAGACTTTACAAAGCGCACCATCCAGCGTGCACCCTCATCAGTCCACGTCCGCGGCATCCCCGCTTGCGGCGTTCTACGCATCGCCACGTTGTTCAAATCCATCGTCCTCGTCGCGACCGGATCGGGTATTGGCCCTTGTCTTGCAGTTATTCTAGCTCGCAAGATCCCCTGCCGCATCCTGTGGAGCACGCCGAATCCCGAACTCACGTTCGGCAAGGAGATACTGGATTCAGTGTATGAGTGTGATCCAAAGGCGCTCGTGTGGAATACACGTACCCAGGGAAAGCCGGATATGCCCCTGCTGGCGTGGAGGCTCTGGAAGGAGAGTGGTGCAGAAGCCGTCTGTGTTATTAGTAACAAGAGATTCACTACCGGGATTGTGTATGCTATGGAGGCGAGGGGAATCCCGGCTTATGGTGCCATCTTTGATTCTTAGGAAGGGTAATCGAGGTTGATGAGGAGAGTTTGTGGGTCGGAGTTTGCATTGGAATTGCTGCATATTTGAGGTGCGAATGAGTTGCATACATTGCATGCATGATGCTATTAATGTTCGACGACGCGATGTCACACTAGTTTGCTTCGTTGTCTTGAGCTGGAGCTCAGTACTAGGTGTCGGAGTGATACAGATCTAAATAATGCATTTTTCCACCATGAATAGCATATGAACTAGAACTAGACGGATGTCGTCGTATCACCAAGCCCCCACAACCTCTTCATCTCATTAAGCCCTCGCCTTGATCAAATCCGCCGCCTACATCCATTAGCACGCATCCTCCTGTCTCCCTTTCTTAGATACTTACCTTCTCCGCAATTGCATAAACACTCGCACTTAAATGGCCCCCAACAATTAACGGCATGATCCCCGCATCTACAACACTCAACCGCCCCACCCCATACACCCTCAACTCCGTATCCACGACGCCCCCCAGCTCCCTCGCCAGCATACTCGTCGTCCCGCAGGCATGATAACTCGTCGGCCCCGTCGATCCCCTCACCCACCTCTCCAGCCCCTGCACATCCTCATCCGTCACATTCGCCCCAGGTCCCGTCTCAACGGGCCCGCGCTCTGCATACGCAGCCGTGCGATACAGCCCACGCGTATACCGCACAAATTGCATGGCGACATCGACGTCGAGCGGGTTCGCGAAAGTGCGGAAATCGATACGCGGCTCCGCGGTCGCGTTGCGCGGGTCAATATGCACGGTCCCGCGGCTGAGCGGGTGAAGTATGACTTGGGTCAAAGGGCACGAAGCGCCAATGGGGGCTTCGTAGGCGGGGACAGAAGAAGAGGAGAGGTGCGAGGCCAGCATGGAGAGTTGTGCGCCGTAGCCGGTTACCACGGTTGACGGGGTCGAGGCGGGGAGGTAGTCGGATGGGAATTGAGTGCGGAGGCGCGTGGTGATGGTCTGGAAGGAGGGGTGGAGGGTGCGAAGGGATAGGAAGGAGAAGGCGGTGTTGAGGGCGAGGGTGTAGGGTCCTGCGGGGGCGAGTAGGGTTAGGTCTTTGTTTCTGATCGCTTGGGAGGCTGTGGAGGGGAGGGGGAGAAAGGGAGAGTACCTGTTTTGTTGGCGTTGTATTCAGCGAGAGCCGCGGCGGCGAATGTGGAGTTATTTATTAGGGTCGATGGGTTGGGCCAGGTATCATTCGTAACTGCACGGAAGTCAGCCTTGAGTCCTTTTAGTACTGGAAAATATGGCGGACAGTTGCAGGTGAGCTTCACTTGGGGGTGGTCCTGAAAGTTGGCTCCTACGCCTGGGAGATCGACTTTCTGCTCGATTCCCGCGGCTTCAAGAACATCTTTCGAGCCTATGCCGCTTAGTTCCAGGATCTGTGGACTGTGTATCGCGCCTGCTGAGAGAATGGTTTCTTTTGTGGCCTTTACTGTAAACTTCTCGTTTTGGTCATCGCGATGGTGAATGATAACTCCCTCGACTGAGTTGTTGGCTGAGAGGACGAGTTTCTCTGCTTTGTGGCCGATCAATAGATGGTAATTTGTTCGAGTAGCAATTGGATCGTAGTAACCGTATCGCGCGTAAGATCTGGTTTGGTTGATCGGATGCTGCGATGCTGGTACCCAGAATCGGCCCACTGCATCGCCCAATGCATGCTCCTTGACATGGGGCACGCCCATTTCTTCCCACGCTTGCCACGCAATTTCTGTTCGAGTTAAACCCATTGATTAGCTTTCTGGAAATTTATCGAGCCAGAAACAGCAATTCTCAACGTACTTGTGGTATTCCATTGAAAAGGCGGGAAGCTCGCCCAGATCGGACTCTTCTCATCGCCATATGCAGTCTCATCGTACGTGTACCCATATCTTTCTACTATCTCATTTCGTGGCACACCTAGCTTCGCACTTTTGATGAAATATGGATACAGGCCATCCCAGCCCCATCCATGGTTTCCAAGCCTCTCCCAAATATCGTAGTCTTCCTTGGCGGCACGATCAAAAACCATGCCATTGACGGCTGAAGACCCACCCACAACTGCTCCGATACGATATGGAGATCCTGAGTCGTTTATTTGTGTCTGTGGAATGGCCGTGATGTTGAAGCGGTATTGTGAGCAAGGAGGTGCAGCGGTCGTGGAGAACTTGGGCATCCAGATGCACGATTCGTCGCCGAAATAGCCAATTTCGACCACTAAAACTGTTCCTGCACAGAATCAGATCTATAATAGATTGTTCAAAGGCTTCGAGATTTGTGGTCAATCTAGAGAGCCTGCAGTGACACAATCTTACTGTTTGCATCTTCGGACAAGCGGTTGGCAACGGTCAAACCCGCTGTACCACCGCCAATTATCACATAATCGTAAGACTTGTCGAGTTCGAAAACTGAGCGCTTCAGTTGTGCTTGGTTGGCAAGTGCTGGTGAGCCATTGGCAAGTGGTATCAGAAACGTATGCAGGGCTGCCGCTGCGAAAAGTAGCCTTGATAATTCAAAAATCATATCGAAGCCGAAAAACAAGAGAAAAAAGCACTTGCAATTCAGAAAACTTTAAATGTCTTTCAAGTCTCGCAACTGCCGCCTTAGGTATTGCGCCCCTGCGTACGCCCGCTTGGCATGGCTCGTATTTTCGCCCTGGACCAAGGCTCGCGAGTTCCCTTTGTCATCAATATAGTAGTCATATTACACATTAGCTATGAGATTTCGATCGGTGAAATCGTATGCTACGTAGTGACATCGGTGTATTGACTTCGGGTGCCAATATTTCCACGTAAACAAACCCGGAAAGGTTTACTTTTGCTGGCATATAAACACTAAGCAGAGCATTTGCACGACAGTCCCGATCTTGGGCAGGAAAAGCATTAGCAATCGGATTGTCCATCTTTTTCTTCGCCGGGAGGTGATCAAGGCGGAATGTAATTTGGGTGTGGTACACTACAGGCACGAGCGAGCGGGGTATCTCGTGTTTTATAGGTCAGAGCATGCAAGCGGTCTGACCCTAGTTCGTAAGCACGTCTGCCTTTCGGAGCGGCGGTGAAGCTAGGATCGGTCCGTTGAGACTGTGCAACGCATGCAAGAAAGGGTGCGCTTACACTCACTGCATATGTATCAACGAAAGGATGACATCAGCATCCTCAAGCAGGTGAGATTAAGAGACCAAGTACAATGTATCCTACAGAAATCATGCCTCAAGTCTAATTAGAAAGCACCTTGACCAGGAAGAGGATCGTTCTTCGCCGGGCAAGGAGCATCGTAGGTGTCAGGCTCAACGAAGACGGGCTTGGCCTGGTTTTTGTATCCCAACTCAGCGAGCGTTTTACCTAAAATAGGTCAGGGACCGGTTTATTCTGAAGCTTCCAGGTCTGGTGACTCACCGTTTGCGCTATAGCGCGGCCACCCATAATTTGTGAGGCCGTTCATTGAGTCTCGGGCAAAAGCAGCCCATGCACCCATCATGTACTTGGAAGTGGCGCCTTCGGCCGAAGTGCTCTTCAAGCCAGAAACGTCCTCGGCAGTGCCGAAAACCATCTCAACGTCACAGCCGTGATAGGCGCCACTGCCTCGCGGCCCAAGCCCAGCGGTACCATTGTAAAGACGCAGGTTGTCCCAGTCGCCATGGTACCTGTATCGCCAGGTAGGAACACCGTACTGGATCCTGTACTTGGTCGAGTAACCGGTGGGGCAGGTGAATGCGCGCTGGTTGTATAGATCCCATTGCCCCTCAGTTAAGTTGACTTTCGCACCGAATGCGGACAGCTTATACCAGCCAGCTTCAAAGTCAGTGTTGCCCGCGAGATATGGAATCTTGGCAAAGGCACCGCTAGCCGACAACTCCTCGTAGTTGGCGAAGACGGTGACGTTGTCGATGGTCGGGTGGAAAGTCGCTTGAGCCAATGCGATGGTAGGGAGTGCTGGAACGTTCCTGGCCGCAGCGAGAACAATCGAAGCATCAGCAGCCCTCACACAGGCAACGACAGCTGCAGGTTCATCATTTGGCCCACCACAGCCAATGGTCTGGGACACATTGTACCAGATCTGCTGGGCGTACTCCTTTGTGTTTGGGTTGAAGCTCATCGAGGTCCCCGAGTGCGAGATGAGGCCAGCGACGATGGGATCTTGCTTCCACGCGAAGGAGTAGTAGTCGACGGATGATCCGCCCGCACTTTGGCCGAAGATGACGATACGCGAAGGATCGCCACCGAAACCTGCAATGTTATCTCGTACCCACTCGACGACAGAGCGATGGTCTAAGAGGGCAACATTTTGTTCGATACCGGGTGCGCCAGAGAAGCCAAACACACCCAGCCGATAGCTGCAACGAGTCAGGTCACTGTGACACGTGGCAAGCAAGTTTCACTTACTTGGGAGTCACGACAACGACGTCTTCGGTATCAGCCAGGTACTGGCCGTTATAGAATGGAGAGTGCGGTCCAGGGATGGTGAATCCTGCATGCAATGTGAGCGGGGCAAAGACGAGGCTGGGGGGCGACTCACGTCCGCCATGGAACCAGATGAAAACAGGTTTCTTGCCCGACTTGGTTGGGGTCTTGGTCCAGATGTTGAGCTTGAGGCAATCCTCGCTCGAGGGGTTGTCATTTTGAGCGGCGAAGTTCTTCCAGACCTTTATTGCCGATGGCTGGGTGAAGTTGGGAAAAGAGCTTACGGGCGGCTTGTTGGACAAGCAGTCCCTGCGTGGTGTCAGTTCACGTGAAGGTCGCCGATGCGAGGCTAACGTACGGTGACTGAAAGTGTTAGCGATGCACATCAGAATGGGGTAGATTTGCCACCGACGTACCCACTCGGATGCTCTGAAGACAGTACCTGCAGGTGCGACATGTCGCTTGGGAGCAGCAAATCTTAGCTCGCCAACAGGTGCCTGGCCATACTGAATGCCCAAAAATTCCGAGACGCCTTTCCTGGTGGAGGCCTGGTGGCCAATGATGGTACCGCTAGTGGTGTTGACCTTTGGTGCCGGTGGAGGAGGAGCCGCAGCCACAGATGCGACTAGGCAGGCTGTTGCGGCCGCTGTGAGGACAAAAAGCTGCATCTTTGCGACAGGAGAGTCGAAAAGAAAGAGCAGATGGCCGTGGCTGTGGAGAGAGGGTATCGCGACAGCTTAACGTCAACCACGGCAAATTGGGGACGCGAGTAAGTCGACGTCGCTAGGGCCTTTGGACACCATGATGATGGCATACACGTGGTTAAGATGGTACAAGCGTCGCACTGCCATCCGACGCCACAATGAGTCCAAGGAACGACTCTGACGGGCCTGAGTGATTCGGTTCGTATCTTCGGGAGCAGCCTCCCGCGGCGTTGCACTCGACACGGGGCTGTCATTGGGCATCAACAAGCCCTGGCCGCCATGATCGACCTCGTACGACTCTGAGAGGGAGCTTGAAGACCCCAAACGGCGGCCGTCGAGTCTTGAAAGGGCTGGAGGGCGAGTGTGTCGGGTGGGGAGTGGGGTAGGGGGGGGGGAAGGGGAGGGGAGGTTGCATGCGGCGGACGCGGGCGGACGCGGCAGACTAGCGGCGGATTGGTGGACGCGGCTACCGTCCCTAGCCGTGCCTGACGTCCACGCCCGTCCCTTTGACGTTTGCCTCCCTCTGTTCTACACCTCCCCGTCCATCTGCGTCTCTACATGGCCTGTCCAGTGTCAGTATTGCGAAATGCAAACACACCACGCACATTGCTCCCCAATCCAACCCGCTGCAGCCAGACCGCGGCCCGACCCCCCCAAATCCTTCACCTCACCACCCCCGGTCTTTTAGTGGACTCTCATGCGCCAACTCGGTCTGCGTGCCCTATGGAGAAACTATCCGCGAATCTTAAACCCTCTACTGCCTTGGCCTCTCGCGCTACCGCTCATTAAACATGTCAATTCTCAAGCGACGTTCCCGCGCACCATTGCTTTGGGACAGCCATGCTCATCGAGGAAGCTGGCAATGCCCGACCCCTCGACTTACATCTCTGCTATGCGACGATAGCAAGAATCGTACCTCGTTACTCCCTGTCTCTCAACATGCCGGTTTATTTTTCGCCACGATACCCGCCTTCTTCTCTAGACTCTTGAACTGCTGACGTCCCCACGCAATCCTCTCCATTTGCCGTTCGTTGTTTTTCTTCTTTTGAATGGCCCCAAATGTGGGACTTGGAACTGAGGGTCCGGATCAGCGGGGTTGGACCCTCTGGATCGTCAGCGTCGTGGGAGTGGTGCTCTCCGCCGTCTTCGTGGGCGCTCGCATCCTGCAGCGAATCGTGGTGACGGGACTGGGAATGGACGACTATGTCATCATCGCAGCCTTGGTCGCCTCGGGCCTCCTATCACTCGCTGAATGTCAAGGTGAGCATGGTTTTCCGCGAACAACGTCCCAGGTCTAACGGAGCATAGCCGTTGTCTATGGTTATGGCAGGAAGTACTCTGAGCTATCACCCGAAACTCGCATCACTGCGAGGAAGTGGTTCTACATTGCCCAGGTCTTCTACAAGACCGTTCCAACTTTAAATAAGGTCTCGGTCGTCTGCCTGTACTATCGAATATTCGGCGTGTCTTCAAAGTGGTTTCGCAACGCATGCCACGTCGCAAACGCCTTCATCATCTCTGCCGGATTCGCCTTCACCGTAGCCACCGTCTTTCAATGTACGCCCATCGCTGCCTTCTGGGACAAGAGCATTCATCCCTTTCGATGCTTCCAGAACGAGCCTTGGTGGATTTCCTTCTCCGTCGTACAAATCGTCACCGACTTTGCCTTGCTGGCGCTACCGCTGAGGGAGGTACTCCGTCTTTCCATGACCAAAGCCGAAAAAATCGGCCTTTGCTTTGTGTTCGGCACTGGTCTCTTGTAAGTTGCACAGAAACCATGGAAAAGCGAAGCTGATCAAAATAGCGTCACTTTTGCATCAATATTCCGGGCAACGACAATCGCCGCATCTGCCAGTGATCCTGATCCGACAAGAGGTCCGCTCCCGGCCACAGTGTGGAGTGTGATCGAAGTCAACGCCGGCATTATCTGCGCCTGTTTGCCCATGTTGCGACATCCTTTTCTCAAGTTTTTCGGGCCTCTCTTTGGATCGCGCAATGGTCGCTCAACACAGCGCTCGTACCAGCTCACGTCTCGCAGCCATCAACACTCTGGTGCGCTTCATAGTGGGAAAGCTGGACCGACCGACGAATTGTCAGAGCTGGAACGAGAAAGCGAAGAGAGGATTATGGGCATCAGCAGTGGCCAAGCAGGCATTGCGAGTGGTCGACACAGTCCCGAAGGCGCGTTAGGGGGCGGCATCATGATTAAGAACGAATTCAGCGTTACGAGGAGTATGAGTCCAGAGGGTAGGAAAGGACACACAGACAAAAGCGAACCCGAGAGTGTGAATGAAGACAAAGAGAGCGGAAGAAGTACTTTTCTTCACGTTTGACACCTGCTCGCACGAGCATGATATGGTGGCGGGTGGTGGAAAATGTTTTCTTACGGCAACTGGCCGCGTCATGACGGAGTTCTTTAGAAAAGGTGGGCATGCTGGACGATTTACGACCTCTCGTGTGTCTGGAGGTCTTCACTGCTTTACAGCTCGATATCCCATACAGCGCTTCATCTTACGCATCACACATTCAGCGCTTCTCGAGCTCCTATACCGTACACACCAAGATATCCCTTTCGTAATATTAATCTCCTCCTTTTCAGGTACATATGTACTGCCGACCCATCCAGGCCAGCCGAAGACACCTCAGCCCGCCCCTCCAGATGCCGGCTTTGCGGCCAATCGGCGACGTCTCGCGTCATGCGCTCCTGCTAGCGCGATGAGCCGTCCCCTGCCTGTCTCGAAACCGCCGCTAATCATCCGAGCCGTGCGAAGGTACAAGGGTACTGTATGAATCAGGGAACCACGACACTTATGCTAAACCGAGTAAGGGCGTCGGTGTTAGAGTCGTTGAATCCCGAGGTCTGGCGCTCCTGCGTGGTTCTCGAAGTGAACAAAGGATGGCTGCAAGGGGACTGGAGAGTGAGATATTTGGGAGACCAGAGGCGGAATCCGGTAAGGTGAGAAGATACCGCATGGCCACCACGACTTGTCCTTTACTTGTACGTGTCATACCCTTGTACCTGGGGCCAACTTACTTGTATCACGGCTTCAGCGTGGGTATCGGTGGATACTAAAGAGGTGGGCGGCAACTGGATGCGAGATGTGTGCCTGCTGCAAGAGATATGCATGAGGTGTGACCTCTGTGGAATTTTGTTGGAGCTGTTTCGCCCAGCTTCAGCGCGGCTAGTGACGGTAGTAGATTATCCAATTCGTGTTGGTAGATACATACTGTACCGCCCATCCCACCTAGTCGCCGGTTCGGAGTTGTAGGTCGCCTTTGGGGAACACTGTATCATCAAGCCCCCAGACTTTTCCACCTCGGTTGGTGAGGCGAGATGCCATTCGGTCCGACCTCACATAGATCGTTTGCAGAACATACCAGGGCCTGGCTTGTCGTCGCCGGTAGAAAATCGCCCGTGACAATGCGGCCGCTCTTGTCGTCCCGACAGTGAGTTTGAAGGCGCGACGTCGCAGAGGCGTTCTTGCTAGTCTACACATGAGCGCAGAACGACAGCATCGTCCGAAAATCTTTCACTCCTTCACACGCCACCGTTGTGTTTCTGCACCAGATTCCAGAGTTCCAAACATCACTGGATACACACGACGTCTTATGAAAAACGCTAGGCTTACTCCTCCCATTTTTGGCCTTTTTCCCAGTATGCCATCACACAACAACCTCATGAAGCAGAACTGAAGCCTCTACAATCGGGCTGCAGGTCGTTTTCGCTGCGACCGACTGGGGTCTCTTCGACCGTAAGAGCATATGTGATTGCCACCAGAGCTCGTAGCATGCTGTACACTCATCTAAGTAAGGTCTTGCTTTGAGCACTCTGTTTTTCGAGGCCAGTATCTAGTACAGGTGCCGTAATGGTCAGACACAAGTCATAAGGGACAGCCTGTTCGCAGCAGAAGAACCCCTCGCGAAGCTGCGGGGACGAATCTCTTCCTCATTTTCCTAGTCTCGTTAGCAGAAATTTCTTCAACTATAGAAGGACTTGCGTGGGTATACCGGAATTGAGCCCTTGTAGTTTCCTCTGCCGCTTTACAATACTGCTTTCATTGATGCCCAGTCGCGATTACACTCTTACACAAGATATAGATCGATCGAGTCTTTCAAACGAGGGAGGTTGGCCACCGGTCCCTGCGACTGACGGCAGTGCTGAGGCACGGGAGGCTCTTTTTGGCCAGCTTTAGCATGAACAGTCGGCGACAGAGGGACATCTCTATCTTCTCAGCGCGTCCCTCATGCTCCCTAGACATTAATTACTCCAAATCCAAGGATGTCCACCGTGCTCACAGGAGGTTGTGAGCGAGAAGCTTCACCAAGCATGCAGCGACTGTATATTAAATCTCTTTGTTTCCGTCCAATCTGATCGCTACTTCCAGACTACACCGAGTGCTCCGTCCTGGGTGGGCATCATTGAGAGGAAGTAGGACTGCTAAGAAAGGCCGCACGCCATTGTATGATCTGCTCATCCAGCACCGAACAAGGGGATTTGTGTCATTTCTTGGGCCACTTCATCACTACCGTATTCCCCGGGTTGCGAATGTGGCGACGCATCACACTCTCTTGGCACTGATTCATTAGTTTGGTCTGTTGCTTACTTCTTGGAAGTTGGGGGTGACTCGCCTGCTTCTCAATTTCCGGCTGGGCTTTGCAGTGGCCACCTTTTCCCGCCTACCACCTCTGAATGAAGCTATTGGGTGCGTGTAGTGCATCCAAGCGAGCACCTAGATCGCTATTTCGAGGTTTTCAGAGTCCCTTGCCACGAAGACCAGGGCGAATGGGAAACCATGGTCTTTATGCCTATGCTCACCGCGTGGCTTGTCCCCAGGAAATCTGCAGTGCGGGGTTGGGCACTAAGGGGTTTTCTGGGGAACGTCTCCCGGGCACCTGGATTGCCAAAAGCCTCTACTTTCATCCAGTCAACGTTTACTCCATACTAGCACCTGCTTGCATCTGCCACCACTGAGCTGCAGGTATATATTTGTCGATCGACCCCAAACACTGGGACGCATCGTCCCTATCCGTCGATCTCCACGCAATGTCAGACAGCATGCGCGAGAAAGAGGCCCACGACCTTCAGATTGAGAATGTCTCTGACCAGACATCTCACGATGAGGTGGCAGAGGCAGCAAAGGGTGGCGACCTTGAGGACATGCCTCGAGGCTACTACCGTAGCTGGGGTTTTCTGGGAACACTGGCCGCTGTCAGTCTCATGGGCAACGGCCTCTATGCTGGTATGTCGATGGTTTCGGGTTGGACTTCACATTGCTGACGGAACCGCAGGATACGTTCTACCAGCCAATGTCATTTCGATCATCAATGCAGACCTAGGTCCGGATCCAAACTTTGTCCTTATTCCAATAGTCAAGACTCTGTGTGGTGGATTTGCCTTGCTTTTGGTAGGCAGGCTCGGGGATATCTTTGGGTGGGTCGCCTACAAGACAAGCACAAGAAAGTCACGCTGACCTTCTCACAGTCGTCGATGGTTCATGATCGCAGGATGTGTCCTCGGTACCCTAGGTTCCATTGTTGCCATGACTGCTACGAACATCAATACACTGCTCGGCGCTAATGTCTTCATTGGCCTAGCCGGAGCCGTGCAAACATCATTCAGGTAAGACATTGTCGATAGCACCATTCAGCAAGTTTCTAATAGTTCTTAGCTTTGTCATGATGGAGCTCGTCGCAAACAAACATCGTGCTTACTTGACTGGCTTTTTGTTTCTCATGACACTTCCCATAGCTACGTTCGGAGGACTTATAGCTCGAAGCTTCGCACAGTACACGGCCTATTCCTGGCGCTGGAACTATGTTCTCAACCTACTTATCAACGCATTAGCGGGGATTTTGTTCTACTTTTGCTATCATCCACCACGCCATAACCAACTCCACGGGGGCCGAAGCATGAAACAGGACTTGCGCGACCTAGATTGGATCGGCATTGTTCTGTACAGTGCTGGACTGACATCTTTCGTGCTGGGACTGGCTTGGGGTGGCGGCCTGCACCCTTGGACTTCGTACCACGTCCTCGTTCCTCTTATTCTCGGCCCCTTTATCATTGCAGCTTTTGTCCTTTACGGTAAGCCCTCTTCGGCTCATTTGCCTGGAGTATGCACTGACTGCGCTAGAAATCTACGTCCCATTGAGATATCCACTGATCCCAATGCACTTGTTCCTTAACGGAAGGTTCATGGCTCTCGTTGGTGTGGCGTCGGTCGCAAGTGTAAGCTACCGATGCAACGGTTCCAATACATGGACTAACGAAGCCCAGATGTTCTACTACTCACTGACGGTGATCTGGCCCCAGATGATCACTGCGCTGTGGGAGACGGAACAAATCATGATCGGCCTCATGTCCGGCGTCCTCGGTGGTGCTGTTGCCTTTGGCCAAGTTGTGGGCGGAGGCACAATTCGCCTGGGCTGGGGTCACTGGCAGCTCCGCGTGTCAGCCGTAGCAATGTGTGGCTTTATTGGAGCCATGGCCGCTACCGATGCATCGACACGCACGCTTGCCATCTGTATGGTGTTCTTTGGGGCGATGGCTGTTGGTATCGTCGAGACGGTGGGCATAGTGGCTGTGCCTTTTACCGTTTCGCCAGGTGATCTAGGTCTTTCGTCTGGTCTACTCGGGAGCTGTCGCACGACCCTTGGCACGGTTGCAACGGCGATCTTTTCAAGCATCTTGACTACGCAAAAGCGCAAGGAGGTGTCTCCCAGGCTTCTTCGACTGGCCGAGGAGGATGATTTGCCACAATCATCAATTACAGCTCTCATTACGGCAGGCCTCCAAGGGGCTTCGGCAGCCATCGCCAAGATCCCGGGAATCTCATCAGACAGGGTGACAGACTATGTGGTCGCTGTACGAGACGGCAACGTCAAGTCTTACCACATGGTCTTCTACTCGGCTCTTGCGTTTGGTGGCATTGCAGTCATCTGCGCCTTCTGCTGCAAGGAGTTCAACAGCCACTTCAACAACACGGTCGATCGCAGGCTCCAAAACGTCGAGAAGAAGGCGGAGGACTCGAAGGAGGTGTGAGGGAGTGTGGTCCGAGTATGCGCAAGGCGTCCGTACATAGTGTTGGCAATGGAGCGTGGAGAAGAGCCTCAGGTCAAGACGCCTGCCAGTGAATGTGCAGTACTGCGCAGATAGTGCCGATCCGTCGTGGCACCAAGGCCCCAAGCAACGCGAACCAAGGGTGGCAGAGAGGGCGTCGCGAATGGCACAGGCAGAAGGAGACGGCAGGATGTGATAGCACCCCGCTCGTTCGCTTCCGCAACCATCGCTCCAAGACGTCATGGGCACGTGAACAGACGAGCACCTGCAGATCCTTTCTGGGCCAGCCATGGGCCCAGACTTGGACTTGATCTCGACGCAGCGCAGTGCCTCGCAGCTTCTGTCCCCCGACTCAATTCTTCTGTCTCTTCTCATCTCTTCTCGTCCGTTTCTTTGACTTTGATTCCATCTCATCTCGACGCGTTGTGCGACCGGTACCTAGCGCCGCGCCGCCTGCCCCCGCCCTCCTGTTCCCCCCCCCGCAATGGCGATGGCCAATGAGAACGGGCTCGCCACCCCTCCCACAACTCCGCCAGCCCTCAGCAGAGCCCAGGTGCTCGACAAGGTGCTCTCGCTCGCCACCCTCTTCAGCACCTGCGTCGAGGCCTTCAATCTCATCTTCCCCTCCAAGGACTCGGACCACGCCCAGAAGGTGGCATTGGCGCGCTTGGGGCTCCAGCAAGGCCGCCTGCTCATCTTTGGTGATGCCGTGGGCATCTCTTCACCACCCGCAAAAATCGCTCGGCACATGATCCCCAGCCACCCGGGAGCCACCAATCCAGACCCGCATCTGCCTGTCAATTTTGGCGTCAGGGACCCCAGGCTGGACGACGTGGCCACAAATGAGAAGGTCAGGGCTGCACTGGACGAGATCGCAGGACGACCATCCCATCTCTCACGAGAGGAGCTGATGGACAGGTATGGCTTGAAGAGTCCCAAGCGTTTTGGCAAGCTGGAATACCCGGCTCTAGACACAAATCGACTAGAAGCATTTCGAGAGAAATACGCCCTGCTCCAAGACCTGGTGCGTCAGACGGGCGGTCGGGCTGGGGTGAAGAGGATGATGAGCATGGCCATGCAGCACTGGACAGTAAACAGTGTCGAAAGGTTCGATGCTTTCGTCGAGACTGTCAGGACCGAAGTAGACGGCTTGATCGCTTTGCTCAACGTCAAAGAGCAGATTGATCGCGGCATGAAGACCGACATCAAAGGCATGGGGTGGCACCCTGACCTCTCCGGCCCGCTTGTGCGACAGGATTGGGAGAAGCTTCGGCTCATAAGGGAAGCTTGCATAGAAGACTATCCCGAGTATGTCGACACGGCAGATCACGCGCTCAAGTACATCAGCGAGGAGCTCAAGGGCACGAGTCTTGCGCACCTGAGAGCTGCCTACGAGCCTACTGAAGTGGTGAGACGAAGGTCAGAAGATGAAAAGCGCGAGAGGGAGGCAAGGCAAGCAAACGGCGCAAAGTCGCCGGCCAAGGATAAGCGGGCCGGCTTCTTCTCCAGCTTCAAGTTTTCAAGCTGGGGCAAAGCCGACAAGAAGACGCGCGAGCGATCAAAGAGCATTGCCAATGCCACATCCGAGGGCGAAGACCCTCAGCGATCGCTCTCAGAATCGCTTCCAAGAAGCGATTTAATGGATACGTCGAATTCGCTGGAACCCATCCGATCCAAGTCTCTTTCTGCCGTGCCTGATGAACCGGCTCCGTTCAATCTGGATTCCAGGCTGCAACAAGTCCCCACGCAAGATGACGGTAAAAGTGATGGCCTTGTGGACATTGAAAGCAAACAGCCCCTGGTTCACGCCGACACGGCAAATAGCCTTATCGATCGACACGACATGTACAAGGGCGTGGGTCGAATCGAGACTCAGGACATCAGGGCCAAAGCTCACGATTGGGCGTAGTGTCTCGGTCGTAGCATGAGTGAGGGTGGAAATGTCATCGGAAACTTTTGGACGACCAAGTCTTGGATATCTCCGTGTCGCTTTTCCTGACTCTTTCGTCGCGCTAATGTTGATATGGAGCTAGATAATCATCGCGTCACACTGCGTCTTCAAAACTCTGCATCTCCGTTGCATCTCTCACGCGGCGCTGAAATGTGGATCGGATCTTGGACCGCGCCTTCCGATCATAAGCAGCCATATGCACACCGCAACCCCAGGCACCAAAGCTTCTTATCTTGCACGCCAGAAGAAGTCGAACAAGTATTGTTCCAATAATTAATAAGTCAACCGGCACCATCATCAATGTAGCAGCCCTATGCAGCCGAACTGCAGCACCCAATCGTCCCGGCCCGTATCCGTCCCTCGCATCACACATTAGCCCCCAACGTCAGCCACCAACAGCGCCACCGAGAACTTTGCAATTTTTCAGATCTGGTCTTACGAATGACGAGATAGTGTGCTGACTGGCAGCAGGCAAATGCTGTTAGCAATGAATACCTTCCATTTTCGATGATGAGAAGTTTGAATACGAGAGCGGTGAAACTTGTGGCTGGCTCAGCGTGTGGAACTTAGATGCCCCACGACATCAATCTTTCTCTCTAGACGGTGTCTTTGAGTACGTCGACATGATTTCCGAGTCGATGTTCTCATCTGGTATTCTGACACGAGCGAATTCAGCCTCGGATGATTCGGATGCGATCTTGAATTACTTGCTGACCAGCTAAAGATGAGGGTGATCAATGACAAGGATAAGCCACAAGCGATCCACGTGCAATTTGACAGCTGCAGTATCACTGTTCGGACCGTACCATGGGTTTCCGGGGCACACATCCGCCCCACTAACCAGGCTCTGTGCGCTGCACGCTGCGCCTGAGATAACGACGCGGTATTGTCCCAGAGCCTACGGTGCCGGTGCCTGGGGCGTATCAGACTGCTCACTGGCTGATCCTGGGGAAGAGCAAGCTAACCTTGGCCACATTCTTACATTTTAGAACTAGCATATGCAAGAGATGTCTATGAAGCTAGGGTATGTGCCACACACTGGTCCGAACGGCACTTGGCTTGATCCCTACCTTAAAATGTAAAAACATTACAGAATCTACCCATGTGTTGCAACCACAAGAAGATCACCCAGAACTAGCGCTGAGCTACTTGAACCGTACCCTGCCTCATTCAAGCAATATAATAGCACATATCGCCGTTACAAAGACTTCAGGGACACAGTGGCTAGACAAATTCAAGCATGCCATGTCCAGGTGACTCCTCTCGACGACTCGATGAGAAAATGTTCATATTGAGAGAGCTCATCATGGTTCGCCACGGTGTGCAGAAGAGAATTTGATTCGTGGCCCTCTCGACATGCAGCTTCAGGAACTAGGACCGCATCTCCGGGCACACTACATCTGACTCGTCACAGCAAAACCACCTCAATGCCCCAAACACCTGAAAGAAAGGTATAAAACTCCCTCCACTCCTCTATCATTACATCTCCACCAGCTCGACACCATTCTCCAGCCGGCCTTTAGCTTCTTCTCCTCCCTCACAAACCCCAATTCATCCCATTCCAACCAAACAATCACCATGCTCTTCCTAGCCACCCTCTCTACCCTCCTCACCGCCGCCCTCGCGGCCCCGGCCCCAGCCCCAGCCCTCGCTGAACGCCAGGGCGGCGCCTTCGTCGCCGTCGGCATCAAATACGCGACTGGCGGCTGCTCTGGCACCAACGGCGTCGGTGACCCCATCTTCGGCAACGGCAACGCCTGCCAGCCAATCAACCGGTTTAGCGATGAGCCGCCGGTCGTGAGCTATAATGCTACGAGCGTGTGCTCCGGGGGTAGCGGTAAGTGTAACGAAAGAGGATGGGGTGAGGATGAACGCTAACGACGGGAATAGTTACGTTGTACACTGGCACGGCGTGCACGGGGACGGCGTATTTTGCGGCGGGGCAGGGAAAGCTGTTTGGCTGTGTGCAGGGGAATAGCCCCTTCCAGAGCGTGTTTGTTACGTGCCCTAACTTGTAGGTAGAAGGTGGGTGGGGGGGATTAAGGCAGTGTAGGGGTAGTATGATGAGGAAGGGGTGTAAGTAGTTGAATGAGAAAATGTTGGGGCACTGAAGTGTACTTTTGTGGTGTGCACGTGAACAAGACTGGTGAATTGAGTTGAGCTGATATAGACTTGGCGATGTTCCGTACCGAAATACGTCGAAGTAGGCGTTGTCGTCGCTAGGCAGCATATGCTGCACGCGATTTGAAAGGCGCCAAGAGGGTTTAAGCACAAGGCATGATTTTATTAGATCTGCAGGGATTAAAATTTGGAACCTGGCCTCGAAACCTGATTCACTACAAGACCAAATCCTCGCTGAACCTTCCCCCATCTCCCTCTCCAGTACTCCCAGTCAGCTTCCCATCTCTCGCTCTACGCTGAACTTGTATTCTTCATGGCGGCTGCCATGCCCCTATCCAACAACCTCAAATGCGGTACCTCCTGCGGCAGTTGTCCTAACTTTATCTCTTTTCCGTTTATCGGCTTCTTTGCCCTGGTTCTCAAAGAGCTGCTTTTCATCTTTTGCTGCGCGTTCCGAGAACAAGCCTTCGAAAAGCTGCGCTGCTAGGCCGACAACCGACAACTGTGTACGTAGCTGAAAGATATGCTGGTCTGTGGATGCAACTATCAAGGCCAGCACGGCCACGAAGATTGCTAACGAGATATACAGTATGTTTGCTGTGACTAGGAGCCAGAGGGCAGACTTCGGAACCCGACTCACGATCTTCAAGTTCCGAGAGTCCGAAACTGCACGAAGTGGGCGGACCGACGCTCCGACATGGATGCGAGTGGTGCAAGGTAGGTTCTGGCGGTTCCACGAGCTATTTGGTCCAAGTAATCATCCGGGTCGGTGAATCCCGAGTTAACAATATAGATCAGACTCGCTCGGTTCGGGCGAGAACTGTCTTGACAGGATCATACTTGCAATGCCGATAGTGCTACTATTACTTCTCGTCTATGTTGCCTTTATTATTCTATCTCTATAAGTTGCATAGTTCACGTGGTACACTGATACTATTAGCTAAAATCCATTATAAAGAGTTTCAAAAAAGTGCAGCACTTACCCGTGTTTCTGCAATGAACCTGTAAGTCCAGGTCACATGGTTACCTCGTGACCTATCATCATGTACATAAGGCTGCTCGCCAGCCATCCTTCCTACACATCACGAACATACATCGGATCACACCTACACCACACTTGTACCATACACAATACACCTTGTACCAATCCACACACAAACTTACAGAACCAAAACCTATGGTAAGAGTTTAAGGTCCCAAAAGATTCTATCATCCGCATCAGAGAAATTGTCCCCGCTGTCATTGATGTGATTTTCCAAATACACGGCTTGAAGCGTTTGCCAAGGGTTATTGAATACTGATCCTGCTTCGGTATTGGTCGAGTTCCTTACTTGATCAACTATATCTTGCGTAATCGTTAGAGCCGAGTCGTTGAAGAGAGAACCCTCTTCGAGAAATCGGTGGAAGTTATATTGGTGCACCTGATCCGTATACCCGGTTACTGTTCCGGACATATTCTGGTTGTCTATAGGGTGTAGACAGTTGAACATCAAGCGTGCTCCCCCGGTATCTATTATTGCCTCATCCGGTAGCTGTACTGTACAAGAAGAGTTTCTGTAAGCCCAGGTCACGTGTATACATGTGACCTACCATCCTGTACATAAGGCTGCTCGCAGCCATCTCTCCTGCATACATATCATCACACCTACACCACACTTGTACCATACTCAATACACCTTGTACAACCCTCCATTCCTGCTTACAGTTTCGAATAAATTGGCATTGTGATGACGCCCCAAAGGAGCTCACAGAGTAGTCAATATTCAGTGGCAAAAGCTTGGGGGTAAGCACTATCAATACACTTCCTTCTCTTTCTTCTTGGAAATCTAGTGCCGAATGTCTTTTAGACTAACCGATGCCTGTTACACCAAATTCGCTGAAATTTTGGGCTGTCTATAACCATATCGGGGGTGAGCTGCTCAACTTGTATAATAACATTTGACAGCTCCAAAAATTGGCATTTGAATAGTGTCCATAAGTCTATCGATTTAGGCACCAAGGCTCTAGGCCTCTTCCATATCTAGTTCCTGAACTTGGCTGCTTGAGAGCGGCTGACAAGCTCTATTGATGACATACATGAGCAAACCGGTTAACCGCTTTCATTTATTGACCAAAACAACCGACCGGTGCAACTTTAGAGACCGAAACAACCGACCGGGTTAACCGGTTTAACCAGTTAGAACAGTTAAATATTATAATGTATCTAGTAACCTAAATCTACCTCAATACACTTGTCAGATTGAAGGTCACCCGGATCATGGTACCATAAACAAACTAGTCCCGGGAAATAATTATCCCTCCTCGGGCTCAAATAGGAGCCTCTCAACCACAATCAATGAACACAGTTTGACTACACTCAAGCAGAACAGACCCATCATCATTCCATCTATTCTTGCATTTTGAGCATCAAATCTGACACTTGTACAGACCACTTGCTTGTGCAAGACGTTAACATGAGTTTTGAGTTCAACATATTATAGATATCTCGCAACCAAAATGGAGGTGCTGCCACTTACATCCCGTGATATGTTGGATCATTGAGATCATTGGGTGACAATCTGCACATCATTTTTAAGATTATGAGATGCATGCTACTGTGTTGATCATTCTGTTAAGGGATCAAAATGCTCATCAATTGAATGCCCCCTGTCCAATCATTAACTGTTGCCCTGTATGGCGTAAGCATACATTTGCTAGCTCTTTGTCATCTCAGGCCGTATATATAGACGCCCTCAGAGCCTGCCTCCTACAATCAACGCAGTTTCTCATTCCTCACTGACACTACCTGACATTAACAGTGGTTTCTTTTAAGGTTTTGGGGACACATGATGAAAGCGCCGCTAAGAAATAATAAGCCTCTCAAGAATTAAACCCGCTTTATCCTGTGTTGGTGGATTCCGGGAGTTTCACTGAGCGGCGAGCGGGGTCGCTTGATCGGCTCCCACATTAGCGCATTATTTTGGGAACCTTGGCTGTATCAATGCTTTACTTTACGGTACTGAAAGCTGAAAACTAGCACGTGATCTGTGGCGCATTGCCGAAGATGTTTGTTCTGTTTGTCACTCTTGCTGCCACGTGTCAGATTTGCAAGTGCCATGTTGCTTGGCACTATTATATTGTGCACTGCCTTGTAACTGCTCTCACTCGCTGGCACTCGCTCCAACTGTCTCCAGCCTATTACGATTGCTAACATGGATAAAGCTAGTCGCGTACTTGCTAAAGGTGTTCCTGAAGGCATGCCCAACACATATGTAGCCCTAGCAGCGCATGGCGACGTCCCACTCTCCACCCTCTATTATCGTGCACGCGGACGCCGTTCTCAAGAAGCTAAAGCCCAAAGCCAGCAGTACCTCTACCCGCATGAAGAGAATGCCCTCGTCGAGTTCCTGTTACACTAAATTTTGCTTGGACAGCCTGTGCGATTAAAGCATATACCCTCGTTAGCGCTCTTGCCATATGTGGGTCGTGTTCTCGCCTCTGTTTCAAGCGCAACGTTCATTGGCCGATCCAAGGAGGCACGGCATTCAACCTGTCTCGAGTGAGCGATCCTTCAAACCCCGCAACACATACAAATACCCTTCAGTTGCTTCCCATTCCCTCTTCCTTCTCCTCGACAGCTCGATCGCATCCACAAACTTGGCCTGCATCTATCGACAGCTCCGGGTGCGCCTTCCAGAACATCCACTAGCAACCGCTAGACAGGTACGCATTCGCAATAGACGTGTCAGGTAGCTTCATCACTTTCACTTCCTCTCCATGTTCATAATGCTAATATCATAGACCAGTGACTAATTCATTATTTTCAAAATGAAGAAGTCCACCAGCACAATCGATTCAGTTGTTGAGACAATTGGATATCTTTTATTAATACCCGCCCTTATTGTAGTCGGTGGCACTTGGGGTGCTGTGGCAGTATCTGTGAACACAGTAAAGCAGGCCCGAAAGTCAGTTTCAGAAAAACGAGAGGACTGGAGAAAACGGCACGCGCCCAGGATCAGTCAAGTCGTGCCTGATTTGGGCCTCGCGCCCGAAGAAAGAAAGAAGAGGAGATTGGCTTGTCTGGGGAAGAAGAGAAAGACACAATGGCAAGAACAAAGCATTTGGTTTCGCCTGCCCATTGAGATAAGGTTGCTAATTTACGGAGAGTATTTTGGAGGAGGTGAAGAAGTTATTGTTGGGTTCCGAAAGGATGCGTTAACAGCATGCACCGGCAAAGTGTACATTGATGAGCAAGATACCAGCGCCTACATCGAGAGGGACCAATTTTGGCACCACAATGCCCGGAGATTCGATCTCTACCGCCGGGTCGATGTCCTTCCACTACTTCTGACTTGCACGAAGATGTAAGTCTACTCCGTATACTCGCGTCGTCATAGCTGATGTAATAGGAAAGATACTCTGAGGCCATCCCAGTTCTCTACGCAGATCCTATCTACACCTTTACCAATCCTGTCAGTTTCCTCGCCTTTTCGGCATCGATTACTCCTCAGCACTTTCACCAGCTCCAGAACATCTACCTCGACTTCTTTGGATTTTCTCCTATTTTCTTCGACCAAAAACCAGGCTGGCCGGAACCTCCCGGGGAGATACGCCAAAGAAGGGGGTGCTTACGGGGCAGTTACTTCAAGCCATGGGATCCTGTCCCTATACTCTGGCGCAAGATGTCGTACCTCCATTTTCGCATGTCCAAAATCAAAAATTACTACAACCCAATTGCACAGCGTTTAGATCCTGCAAAAGAGACACAACCCAGCTTCTGGGAGATGTCCTGCATAGTCTTGAGTCAGATGGACAGGCTGAAGGATTTGAGGATCAGGATACCAGTTTGGGTTGAATGGGTATGTGAAGATAAAGTAAAGAAGCCTCTAGAAATGGTGCGAGCTGAGGGCGTGAATGGCATGACGAAACTCCAGTTGGAGGTCTTTTGGAAAGATTTTAAACCCACAGAAAACTTCGTTCAAAATGCTTGTTGGGATGGAAATCGATGCTGGAGAAGAGTGGTGATGGATAATGGGACGGAGCAATGGGTAGAGTCGAACAAGCCTGAGATTTTGAAATTTTCGACCCTGGACTTGGAATAGGGGCAAAAACCTTGTTCTACTACATTTTGGTGAAGAGGTCTCAAAATTGAGGCTGCAGTACGGCACAAGAATAGAGGCAACATCGATTCATGAAAGAGGATGGATAACCGTCAGAGGTTTCATACTATCTCTATGTTTTGTAATCGTGGAGAAGGGGTTTTACTTACCAGCGTCTGAACGGAACAATTCTTGTACACCCCATAACGTTTCCAAGCCCCAATACTACGTTCGAATTGTAAAGGTATTGCATCTACGCTCATCTTATTTTCGCCCCCCTGATGCCAAGAATACCGGATGGGTAAGAGAGCATTCCTTCCCCCTAACGGATCGAAATCAGGATCAATAAAAAACCCTTCGTCGTTCCAAGGATCGGGAACGTGGTCAGATTCCGCATGACGCCTCACTTCTTCCTCATAAAATTGGGCCACGTTCTTGGCTTGTCCCGAAGGGAAGCCCATAAGTGCCCCCTTTATGATGATCTTCGCGGCCTTAATAGGGCCGAAGGGATTACGCTCATCAATCAGCTCTGCGCGGGCGCTGATTAAATCGATGAGAAGTCGCTCATTTGCCCTTATGGCCCAATTGAAGTCCAGATGACCATCCATGCTTGCCCAACTCCAGCTTGGAGCCCGATACTTTCCAATTGCTCGGGATGCGTCTTTCACCACCCAGAGCAAGTCGTGCAAATCGACTTCAGGAAGAACCCTGCAACATACTCGTCTTGGGTTAACGTCGCAAATCTTTGAGCGATACCAGCTAGTGCGTTGAACTTGTCACTAAACGGATGCGACAGATTTGTAGAAGTGTACATTGCTAGCACCCATGCCCAAGGGCCTGCACTAGCCTTGTCAGCAACCCGGTTGAACATGGAGTAGACTTGCTCAATCGAGAAAGGTCGTCCGGCTCCGTAAATCATATCGTCATAAAGATCATATCGAAGCCCGTTCGGGTGGCCTTCTGAAACATGAGAAAGCTCGTTGCATTCCCAGTATATCCCGTTGTGAGCGAAGTGTAAGACGCGTGGAGACAACAAACGTTCTTGTACGACCCACGCCCGAGTTGCCAGGGGTTGAAACTGGAGAGCTCGTCTTCCAGTCCCTTCTTCGTAGATCATGTCGTATGATGCCTCTTGCTCATCGACAGTCTTCCAACTAGCATGGCCTACTTCTAATTCCAATGGATCTCGCCACGAGAAAAGCCCCTTGAAAGGATTGGATGATTGATTGATTGATTTGATTTAACGTCCTGTATGAGTCC
>ML996112.1:147196-347022 GCA_010093805.1 Polyplosphaeria fusca | reverse complement strand
CCCCCCCCCCCCCCCCCCCCCCCCCCCCCCCCCCTCCGCAGCACAACACTCCCCAGCAGCCCAATCACACCGCGCCGCATGCAGACAACACTCTGCTCCCCATGCTTCTTCTCAGGCCCAGCTGTCCCAAAGCGCACAAGTTCTGGTGCTAATTGCATGTTCCAGCCCGCTGCAATGGATTCCTGTGGCTTGCGTCGACGTGCTAAGCGAACGGTCAATCCGATATAGCCAGACCTTTCATTCGCAACACCACGCACTCGACTACTGCATCCCGCGCTGCGAGTGCCGTGCTTGTCTCCGCCATGTCGCCAGTAGTCGGCCCGCACGCACACGTTGCATAAGAGCTGCGCTTCGGTATGCTCTGTTGTGCGTATTTTGGGGTCTGCCATGGGCGCAGGGCATGGTATTGTTGCAGCCAATGGCTGAGAGCTGAGTGTCTGTCAACGGGACGACGGACGCTCGAGGTTCCATCGCAGCCGGCAGTCTTGCGTGCTGGGGCTTGGTTGATCTGGACGGCGGTCATGGCTCTACTGGAGGACGAGTGCCGCATCTGCGCCCCGGAGGCGCTGGGAAGTCGCGGTTTGAGCTCGACGTGACACTGCTGAGCTCTATTCTTGCGCTCTGCGCGTGGCGATCCTGCAGTGAACCCAATGCCTCGCAGCGTGACGTCCAATACT
The DNA here is from genome assembly GCA_010093805.1 of Polyplosphaeria fusca. Classification (NCBI taxonomy): domain Eukaryota; kingdom Fungi; phylum Ascomycota; class Dothideomycetes; order Pleosporales; family Tetraplosphaeriaceae; genus Polyplosphaeria; species Polyplosphaeria fusca. The sequence goes on along the minus strand of ML996112.1, from coordinate 346,345 downwards.
AGCAAACGACACGACTTGACTGTCTCTGAGGTCTTGTTGATACCCCATTCAACTCCATGCAACCGCGAACCCAACCCTTCAACCCCATGGCTCCTCTACCCCTTTCCACCACCCTCAACATCAACCTACCCGACCACATCCACCAACCCAGAGCCTCTCGTCCTCCCAATGACCAAGAGATATTCACCACCTACCCCATCCGCACTCATGACATACAATGCTTTTCGTATTTCTCAGCCCCAGCGTCCAGGTTCAGCAATCTATATCAGATCCGTATATACTACATGCCCTGTTGTTCGCCGACTCGCGGCCCCGGTCCATGCATCCGCCGTCATGGGCCGGCGACCACCTTACTCGCCAACCCCCATCACCATCTCCGACTCCGACTCGGCGTACCTGCAGCAGTGCGAAGAATCTTCCCTGCCCACGTGGGAAGCCCGTCCGCGTCTTCGTATCTGACGTGGGACACGCCGGTAAGCACAAACGTAAAGCCATCTCTTGCTCACAATCTCGACAAGAGAACCTCTCACTGTGTCTAGCCCCGAAGAATGATTGTGTTGGGTGAAGAAATGCTCCTCTGGACGGTGCCAGAGCAGTTGGGTATATCATTATCGAACATAGTGCTGCAGAATCCGCCACGATGCTCCCACCCGAACGCGTCTATAACGATGACAACAGACGTACCGCCAGATGCGCCCTCGAGCACCTTGTCCACCGCAAACTTCATAACAAAAGGTAAACAATAATCCAGCCGAATTCTCAATCAGCTGTCCGAATATCAAAGACATGGCACGCCTCGCCACCCGACCCTATAAAACCTGGTCGCAAACAGTCGTGCACTACGTTTCTTCGTGCGGGAACCGCAAACCGGGACCGTGAAGAAGCCTTCCGCCGGTCGAACAAAGGAGATGAATCGGCACCGGACCGTACTATCGTGAGGAGAGAGGAGGTCAAGGAAAATCGTCCGTCGGAAATTACAATAGTCTGGTATCCAAAATCAAGCCACAGAGTGCGGACGCAGTCGCCCTCGAGAAGAATGGAGAAGATGCAGTCGCCGCACCGTCCGCCTAAGTGGGGTGATGGCTACACAAGAACAGAAAATGTCAGTATATGTGAAAGGAAACGCTTCAAGCTGCCGTGAGCTCAGAGTTGGGAGTGGCTTTGATCACACCGTCATTTGATAACACTGCCGCGGGTCTGACGACGGAGCTACTGTTCTGCTCCGTCTCGTTCAACGCCTCTGCTTCGCGCGCCGCGTAAATCTTGTCTTTTGAGTTCTGCGCCGTGTTGAGCGCTTCGATGTATGTGCGGAACTTGACAATCTCGCGCAGGAGGTACGACGATTTGCGCTCCCAGTTGGCCATGGACTTGGAGGCATTGGGATGACGGGGAGAGAACTAGTTGTGATTAGCATCATTATGAATTGGCGTGTGGATTCACACTCACTGCAATAAGCATGGGCGCCCTCAGTTCATTGTGGCGCGCGAGCTCTTCCTCGACGTTCTTAACATAGTTTGACAGAGCTCGAAGCTGGTCAACCTCCATCAGATTGCTGGCCATCATGCTCTGTGTGGGTGGACTCCAGTCCTGCAGCATGACCTTGTCACCCGGAAGTCGCGCCTTTATGGTTCCCGTCGCTTGATCAACGGAGCTGCGCATTGAGCTGGCAATGCTGGGTCTTGGCATATGGCCTCCTGTAGATGGCGTGCTGTCCTGGCGAAGCAAAGCTGGGTTCACTACGTTTTCGCTCCAGCCGTATTCGATATTGCTGACGCCGCCGGTAAGTGGCTCCTTGGAAAGCCTTGCGGACCAATAATTGGCCGTCGTCACAAACTCGCGAACAATATCTGGAGTGCCGACCTGGAACAAATGCACCGCGCCCGTTGGAAGGGAAAGTGCCCAAACGTGTGGCCGAGACTTGGAATAGCCTGGTGGTGGCAGGGCGCTAGCGATCGTCTGCCGAAGGAGGAAGCTGTCGAGAGCTTCGGCATTGTCCATCCAGTTCCCTCCTCCGACAACGCTCCCTGCAGATGGCCGAGACTTATTCTTGAGTCGCATTGACTTTGAGTTCATGCTGAATGAGAATAGACGCATGTAGCCTTTCTCGATGACGGCGAAAGATTCGCTCCATGTCCGGTCCTTAGCCTTCTTGTCGAGCGATTCGAGATGGTGCTTGTGCTTCAGAATGCCCTCCTTGGCCCAGGGCGCTCCGGCGAGCTCAAGAGTCTCATCTTCGAGGAGTGGCGCCACGCGAGTGAATTCCTCGGAGCTCGCAATAGTCATGCCTTCTTCGCGGATAATGGCCTGGCTAAGGGCGTTTGCAAACCCGATGGCTTGTTGGTAATCCCCATGAGCAAAATGCGAACCGAGAGACTCCATCGACATTGAAGTCTGCGTCTTACCAAAGGAGTACCGACTCCAGGTGCTCGAGCCAGCAGGGCTCCAGACTGAGCCATCATCGAGGCTAGTTCGGCTCGAAGCCACGGTAGAATTGGGGTAAAGCCTGGCCCTCGATCGCGTTTTGGGTATCCAACGCGAATTCATGCTTCGGAAGTCTGTCTGTGACCTACCCCGATAGCTGACGTTGTCGGAGGGAGCCTTGCTCAGGACGGATGGAGTGCGACGTAGCATGTTACCCACAGACAGGCTGTTCGAGGATGGCTGCTCGTGGGCTTGTACAGCTGCAGCGCCATGAAGCGGTAATCGATGCTGCCGGACAGAGTTGTAGAACTCTTTCAGAACCGTCTCCATCTGGTACTCCCACCCTTTCATGGATCCGTTATGCGGTGAATTGACAAGGGCATTGCACTCCGCAGAAGCAGAATCAGCGATGGGATAACCATCTGAGCCAGTACGAATGGGTGGCTTCACTGAGAGACGGCTACGGGACCTTTTCGTCTCTGGCTCGTCAGACACGTCCGCAGGGAAAGTTGTCGTGTCCGCGGCAGGGGAAGGCGGCTCTGATTTGTCGGCCCATGGAATCGAGCCTCGCTTCATTAAAGTCGACCGAGGGCGTAGCGTCTCTTCGGCGCCGTCATTGAGAGACTCCTTGCATATGCGGACCACGGTCGGTAGGGTATTCTTCACAAATTGGCTCCGGGTCATGCGCGAGTCAATATCTGCGAGATGCAGGTCGGTGTTGAGAAGTAGCAGCGAGTAACAGACGGTATGCACCACATCTGCAGGGACGATTAACTGAGAATTCTCTCCTGAAGATCCAAGAGTCTTACCTGTAGTCTTGAAGCCATGATTGGGGTTGCATTCGCACCAGCGTTCTGAAAGCGCCATGAGAATGCGGTCGACCTGCTGCGTCTCCGCCCTAAGCATGAGCTTGCCGCAGAGGTCTCGCATGGCAAGGAGGATGTTGAAGCCAGACCAGTCGAACAAGTCCATGTACGCCTTCCTCGTTCGCGTGCTCAACAATGCGACGTCGCCGAGAATGGCAGCGGCCTCGGCCTTTTGGAACTCGTCGTGTCCATTAAAGATCTTGAGGGCACGCTCTTTGTCTGCGTCGGTGGGGGCCACTTCTTGAAGCGACGGGCGCTCAATGATGGCGGGCATGTTATCCGAATCGTGATTGTCGACGTGCACGGCTGGCAGGCTCGTGGCCGAGTGGAAGATTTCGTCGTCAGAAGATGGCGTGGTCGCTGGTGGGGAGCTGGGGAGCGCCTTCTCAGAAGATTTGGCTGACGTCTTCGCGCCGTCCAAGCCAACTGCAGACTGCTCGCCCTCAAATTTTCGGTTCAGGTTCTCCTCGGAAGACGTGGGCTCCAGCCAGACACGCTGGGATTTTGCTTGTGTCTTCCGGACCGTTGCTTGCTCTTTCTTGGTGGGCGCTGTGATCACCCAGCCGTCTTCTTCGACCTCTGATGCGGATTGCGACGTAGATATGGTCGCAGTGTTCGCTTTAGCGGCGCCGAAGCCAGGCTCAGCTTGTTTTGTGACCTTCTCTCCGGCATTCGTTGCCATGGGTTGAGGAGAAGACAGGGATGTGGGGCCTGTCTCGGAGCGTCGTGTTTCATCCAGTCCGCTATAGTTGCTTCTTTCACCAGCAGGTGTTGCCCGACCACTGACGTCCTCGTTACAGCTGCTGCTATCGGCGAGGAACGAGTCGTCGTTGGGATTAGCGAGACCTGTCCTACCGTGCTTCAACTTCAACTTGAGCTTCGGCGAATTGTTGCTGAGCGACTTGGTCGCTTTTAACTGCGAGCCCCTCGAAGAAGGCGGCGTGTTATTAGTCTCGCGCGAGCCCGGCTTCACGGTGCGGACGGTTGCAGCTTGATGAGGCTTGTAACCAGGCGAAAACCCGTTGAGCTGGGCGCCGTTTGCTCCGGCCTGTCCGTTGGACTGGTGCTCCCGGCTGTCGTAATATCTGTCGGCGGGGCTTCCTAGGTCATCCAGATACGGGTTCATAACCTTGCGCAAGCTGCTCACGCCTGGGCTGGGCTGGGCAGGCACCATATCTGCTTTTGGTGCCGTGAACTCGAGGGCCATCACCGGTGGTTTAGTGTTCTCGGACACCGACTTCTTCCGACGCCTAAAGAACGATGAATGCTTTTTTGCCAACGTCGGCTGCGGCGCCTGTCGATTTGCCTGTTGTGTCGAGACCGCTGTTTGAGGCGCCCTGGGGAACGACTTCAGCTGGGACGCAATATGATTGGAGTTGCTAGGAGTCGTCCGGGGTCGCGCGTGGGCGTCTATCGCGTTTGGGTCGTTTGCGCGATGATGTGACGAGGAGGGTGAAGCCTCTTGATAGGAGCTATTAGAATTGGTGGACGAGTTGGAGAGTTGAGGCTGGTTCTTGGACGAGCCCCCACCGAAGACTCTGCGAAAGAAGCCCGGCTTTTCTTTGGGTGTGGTAATGGTAGTGGGGGTGGAGGGGGACGAGAGCATGTGCTTTCGCATGGCCACGGTCGGCGACGGCGCGGGAGGGTCTTGAAATGCTGGGATGGGTGGTAAGTCACGCAAATTGGCCGCATTGACAAACTCCTGTGCCTGCAGCCTCATGTTCGGTTCTGGCTGGCTCTTGTTCTTTCGCAGTGTTTTGCTGGTGGCCGTCGATCTCACGCTGCCTCTGCGACGAGGAACAGGAGCCTGCGGAGGCGCATATGAAGGCTGCGGGGGGACTGCAATGGGCGATTGCGGTGGCTCCTGAGGCGGTACTCGTCGTGGACCAGCGGGAATAGTGGGCTGTGGAGCAGCATCGTACTCGGTGAAGGTGGGATACAGTGGTCTCCCCCGATCCATGACGGGATTAGACTTGGTCGGCGATGTTCTGGACCTGTCCCCCAGACTACCATGGTCGAAGCTCGCAGAACGGTTACCAAAGCCCAGACGGTGGCCCAGGCCATGTGCACTACCAAAGTCTACACTCGACGAAACACTGCCTTTGCTACCCTTCTTCCCGGTCCCTCTGGTATGATTCGGCAGCGGAAAGTCTCCCAGTGCCCCATTCGGCGGCCTCTCGCGCGTGCCCGTCCCAGGAAAGACGCCCCTAAGACTTCCCTTCCGGCTCATGGCAGCTGGGATGTTGTTGCTGCTGTTGCTTCTTCGTCCGCGCGAGTGATGACCCGAATATCTCGAGGAGGCGTCGTCGGGGTGGAGGTCGTAGTCGGAGGATTGGGAGGAGGCATATGTGTGCCCTCGATGGCGCGCGGCCTTTGGAGGAGGATAGGGATTATTAGTTAGAAAGAAGTCGTCGTCGTCAAAATTAGAATACAGCGCAGCTGGGTTGTTGGAGTAAGAGGTGGTGCCTGTGGGGAGCTGGTCCAGCGACAAGAGCATGTTGTCTACCACCGAGTCGCGTGTGCCGTCGGCGAAGGACAGGTCGTGTGAGTCCCGCAGCGGGTCGTGGCCATTGTCTCCCCCCTTGAGGCGGTCGAGGGGCGTGGAGTCGTCGAAGAAGGTCTCCTGGGGCATTGGGCGCGCACGAACGGGACCGCTGGCCTTATGCTTCCTCGAGGACGCTGTGGGCGTGGTCGGGCGCGAACCGTCGCCTTGCGGGCTAGTATAGTCCGCCATTGTGTGCGTCTCCTAGTGGGCGGTCACGGATCGCGGCTCGTGGGTGACGGTGTCGCTCTGCCGCACGGTGGCATCCTCCGATCCCAACGCCTCTGGATAACGAGAGGTGGACTGGTGCAGAGCGGCAGTCGGGCTATATTGGACGGCGGTGGCCTTCGCGGGAAGGTGCAGGGTCAATCTCGTGTCGTGCCGCCGAGATTGCCGGCTGAGTCTGTTGGAAGAAGCCAGCGACGGTGCAGCGGGAAACGGGGCACACGCGCATTGACAAACAAGTGTTGGACAGACGCAAGAGGGCTGCGAGCGGGGAGGGAGAGTTTGCAGATTCGGCTGTTTGGGGCTGTTCAGGGGTCTAGGGGTCTCTAACGGCGATGCGCATGGCAGAGAGCGGCCAAGCGGGGAGGGCGAGTGCGGACGCTGCCGTGTACAGGATACTTGGGACGGCGGAGCGAGTGAGGGAGAGCATGCGCGTACAAAGTATCTATGGGCGTGCGAGGGTTGCTATAGGCCCGGCCGCGAACTATAAGGAGCTTTTTCTCGCCGGCGCTCGCGAGTCGCAAAGTCGCCCTCCCTGCTCGCTCCCGCGGCGGCCAGGGCAGCCAGGGCAGCACCACCAGAGCAGCACCACCACCGCCTAGCCAGGCACACAGCAACCACCACGACAGTGGCGGCGGGCCCTGTGGATGTCCGCACCTCGCCCTCCACCGCCCTCCACCGCCCTCACCACCTGCCGCACTCGTGGCACCGTTCACGACGCTCGCGAGGCCCTGTTCTACATGGTGTAACCTGATGAAACGCGCAGGCGACCAAGGTGCAGCACACTCCACCACTCTCCAGCACATCGCCCGCGGGGCGGCCCCTGAAGACCGGCTGTTGACTCTGTTCGTCGACGGGCCCTAGCGCGGCGATCCATGCGGCCTGCGACCAGATGGGCGATGGATCAGGGACCAAGGCGCGCTATCGAATTGCCTTCTTCGAGATTGTCGCGCTGCATGCGGACTCGCCAGGCCCAATGATTATATCTAATTAGCTGCAAATGGGAAAAGGGGAACTAAACTCGAGGGCCGTGCCAGCACAAGCAAACCTCACCAGGCACGTCGCGGCCAAAGTATGTACCTATGTAGTCTGCATGTACAGTATCAGCCAAGTTGAGCTGCCCAGTGTAGTCCGGACGGCGTCCTCGTTGGGCCTGCGCTCAGCGTTTCGAGATATGCACCCACGCATCGCGCCCACTCATATTCGCCGCGCGCGTGCATGGCCGCGGCGACGAGTTGCGCCATCCGTCGGCCTGCATGCACGTTGGACTTCGTTTTTCCGCCATGGCACTGATGGCACTGATGGCACTGATGGCAGCATCCTCTCATGCTTTCTTTTCCGCTCTCCCCGTCCAGCGAACCCCTCTGTTCGACGCTCGACCACTCTCGTAGTGAAACCCAACGACTCTAGGCTCTCTCCTCGTCACGCTGCGCCCGTTCCTGACCCATCCCGGAGCTCATCTACTTGGAACCCAGAAGCCGGCTCGCATCCTGACCGCACCGGCTGTTGGACGCGCGCCGCACAGCACCCCGACCAGTGGAGCTGTCGCCACCTCCACCTGTTCCCCTCCATCTCGACTGTATTCACCCCACGAGCTAGGCCATCCTTGCCTGCTCACCCGATGTAGGTCTCACACATCTCCTTCTCAGCCGTATTGACCCACAATGCTCGTCCACTGGCGCATGACGCGTACCACTGCGCGCTGCTACTCATGGCATGCATGAAAAGCTTCAAACATGTCCTGTAGCCCAACCTGCCAGCCAGACCTCTGCACTTGCTGGAAGAAACACTGGCTCGTCATCCAAGGTACCTGCAATCTGCCTTTATCCCACGAATGCACCCCGCATAAGAGGCCCAGGCGCATACCAAACATCTTCATAACTCCGTCACGTTCCTGACCCTGGTCGAAACCTCGCCTTTTTCCATCAACACTCCGATTGGCTTGTGCTTCCCCTCCATCCGCACCTACACTTCACATCTATACTTGAAGATCCTATAGCACATGGCGATAACCATTGCCCGTGGGCCTCGATAGGCGAAACTCTAAAACTTACTATTCGCTACCGGCCTGAGACATCCTAGATGCCCTACTTTTTAACCTGCAGCCCAACATGAGCAAGTGCGCTTGGAAGAACTTTGCCATTGAGACCTGAGCTGACACTCGAGTCATGCTCTGGTTCGACCGGTAAATTCTGGCCGGGTGATACACGTCCATCCTTCGCACAGTCAGCGCGATATTGGCCGCTGATAAGAATGGACTGATGCAGATTGTACTGGCCTTACAACCTATCAGCTGTTTTTGAAAGGCGGTCGAGGACAGTCCGTGAAAGTACTCCAGCGTTATTGGGCTTATTATCACACCTTCATCGGTGTTTCACAGTCCCCAATAGGTAGCACTATTTGAATTGATCTCGAGACAAAACACCAAACGTCGTACCACAAACATGGGGAAAGCTCTTCGCCCTGGCTTCAGGTGGTTAGACGCCTGCCCCTCGGTCCTTGCGCCATTGATTGAAATGCTGTTGAAGTGAACCTTCCCTACAGCGCGGAGAAATGTATCGCCGAGCGGGCGCCGTCGGTCATCACGTGTTTTCGCGAGACGCCGACTTACCGGCGGTGGATCGCGGCTGCCGAACTCTGACCTCACCTCTCGCCAAACTTTCTCCCCACCCACTCTCTCTCCTCGCCAGCACCAACCTCAATTGCGCACAACAAAACTCCCAATACTAATATCCGACCAGACACTCATCAAGATGACGCGCCGCGGCAAGCGTGCACCAAAACCCGCTGCCCCTCCCGCCTCTGCCCCGCGCAAAACGAAGCGCAACAACAAGAAGAACGGCGCTGCTCCGCAATTCCCGCGGCAGCCTCCGCTGGCTCACCGGGCTCCGGTACCAGCTCCGGGGTGGGTGCCCCCGCCTCCCCCTCCGCCGCTCACTTACACCGGCCCAGTGCATCCTCCACGCACCCGCGTCGTCCCCAATAACAAGCAGCCCGAGAAGCAGCCCGACAAGCAGCCGCTCTTCGTCATCGACACGATCGGCGATCCGAGCCTCAGGCCTAGCGGCGCAGGCCCGTTGATCACCGCGCCCGTCAACAACAGCGACCAAGGCTACGGCGCCCAGCTCCCGCGCGCCTTGACCCCCGAGTCTGAAGCCGAGTCCGATGCTGATGCCGAGTCTGATGCCAACGCACCTATGTCCAGCGAAGCTATCTCAGGCGCACCTACCTTGATCTCGCAGGTACGCTCCTCCTCCTCCCTTCCATCCCCAGCTCCAACCCACTAACCGCGCACGCAGGACGGCCCACACCCAAAAGACTTCACCTTCTGGCCCAAGTCCCGCAACGTCTTGTCCAAGTACGCGGGCCGTCGTTTCGAGGACGTGATGCGCATCGACGAGAGTTACCTGCGCAGCTTGAGCGGGAATGCCAAGGTGTTGGACAAGCATCCGGGACTGCGCGAGGCGTATGCTTGGTTCTATCCTGAGTGGCGTATTCCGGCCTAGGCGGCTGAAACGAGGCGTAATTTGCTTTGCATAGCGTGGAGTTCAATGGAACGGTCATGGGGGTGCTTAGGCACTGGTTTTTCGGTCAAGAGCAGCATCAGAGACAGACTTAACTCGGGCTGACGGTTCAAGGACCAGAGGTTTTCTGGATACAGTCGGTCAAGAGCAGTAGGAGAGATATTCGGGCTGACGGTTCAAGGACCAGCGGTTTTCTGGATACATGGCGTTCGGAACGGTGTGCATGATATCAGGGATCAGTCACGGACCATCTTTGCTTCCCCTCGTGGGATTGCACATGGACGAAGTTGCTCAACGCTTTGACAGTGAGCTAGCTAGCTTTGCACGAAGCCGATGGTAAACATCGTAATGAAACGATTTCAAACCCCATGCTTCCATTCCCGGTTTCCCGGTGCATATCATACAAACGAAAAAGCGTACAGTGCCTGCTAACATCCTCTTCCATACCTTCTCTCTCCCACCCACGTCCTCCTCGCTCACTCCACCACCACCTACGCGTAGTACCGCGGCTCGTTGAACACATGGTACGCATGGCCCCTGACCCCCTGTCCTCTAAACAAAGCCGGGAACCTCAACCCCGGCGGCACCTGATCCTCCGGAATCAAATCATTACTATTCTCCGGCTGATCGACGACGAACTTGCCCACCTGCGCACGAGTCAGCACTGTTGCCACCCACATCTCACACAACATCCAGCTAGGGAAGAAACCAACGTACCTGCAACTCCGTATCCGTAATCGTGCTGCGACTCACACGCGCATACCCCGTCCTCCGCAACCCCTTGAACAGAATGTACTCGCACCAGCGATCCCAATCACTCGGATCGATATCACGCATGCCGCTCTTGTCCCCGACATACGTCTTGTAATTCCCCTCGCCAGGCTTGACGACCAGGTACGAGAGCAGTATAGCCGGGCGCGGCGTATCCTTCATCAGCTGCGCCAAGTACTCCGACTGCAGTCTGCGGTCCTCGGGATCTTCCTCCTGGCCCGAGTGAAACACAAACACATCCACATAGCGCCCGTACATGTCCAGCGTGGCGTGGATAGCCGGCGCGAGTTCTCCAACGGGGGACGGCAGGAGGTGGTGTGTGGAGTTTACGATTGGGAATTTGGACAGCAGCGCTGAGCCCCAGGTGTGCTTGTTGGGGCCGGGCCCGTAGTCGACGTACATGCCTAGGTCTTCGGCGAGGAATTGCGTGGTGTCGCGGTTGCCCATGATGATGCGCTGCAGGTCGGATTCCAGGAGGCCGATGACGTCGACTTCCATTTCTTTTATTAGGTCGCGCATACGGTGCTCGGAGGACCACATGTCGTTGTCTAGGCTGAAGTGGATGGTCCAGATGCCGGCTGTGACTGACTTCTCTTCGGGGTGGTACGGGGTGTAATTGTACGACGGGAAGCGCAGGTACGCAATTGCGAGAGCGAGGAGCTCAAGGAGAGCTAGTGCATACAGATAGTACGACCTCTGTCTGCGAGCTGCGGGATTGACGTTTGGCTTTCCCTTGTAGCGTGTGAGGGACTGGATAGGGGGTTGGGCGGTCGCAGAGAAGACGCCACAAGCAATGAGAAGCATCATCGAGGTTTGAACCCAGTCTGTGTGTTCGCGGACAAGAGGGCCACCGGGCACGAAGGCGTAGGCCACCACCCAAACGTGGAAGAGGACCATGAAGTTGTATGCGAGGAAGCCGAGACCAAAGGTTGAGGCTGGCGAATGGCGTGCAGCGTTGGAGATGAGGGAGGGTGCTGCAGCCATGATGTAGACTGTGAAAACCAGAGCACCATAGTAGCCGAACCAGTGGCTCGATGTCGTCAAGACGGCGCATCCGATCGAGCCCACACCAAAGAACGCCCATCCTCGAGATAGGTTAGGTGCAAAGAGGCCAATCATAAGGCCGATGCCCATGGCAAGCATTGTCCACGCGCCGTGTGGGACAGAAAGAGGCCCTCGCACTGGATAACCTTCCCACACCCACAGGATCATTGTGCTGGAATCGGAGAGAAGGGAGTGCATGGCAAAGAGAAGGCCAGCAACTCCAAGACCAGCCAATGGAGCGGACCCCTTGGTTGGTCCGGGAGCCGGCATATCAGCACCAGAGCTGGCTGTGGATCGGGTGAACCTGACCGACGCGAGAATGGCCAGAACAAGTCCAGTCTTGTTCCATCCTCCATTCGGGCCATGCATAATCGGCCAGATGGGGTTGTTGGTGTAGAATGCAAACTTGGCAATGCTAGATGCGAGCAGGCCGAGACAGAATGCAGAGATCCTGGCTTCGAGACGATGGGGTTGTGATCGTTCAGCATAGAACGTGGCCGCCCATGCCAGACAAGACATCCACACACCGAATCCAGCAGTGAAGAGGCGGTTCTCGGGGGTTTTGGCGAGCCATGCGAGCAGGCCTGTAAGAGACAAGAGGTGGACGACGCGAATGTTCCGGACCACCAAAAAGCGGATCGACTTAATTCCAAGGAATAACGGGGAAATTGTGCACATCACCATCGCCTCGTAGCCAGAGATGCCCATGTGCCATAGCGGAAAGTCTGTAGAGTCAGCAGGTGGGGAATAAATCGGCATAAGTGAGCTTACACCAGACACAGACACCGAGAGCGGTCAATGAAGACCAGAAAGCAAACTGAGTGTTGTTAGTAGAGGCTTCTCTAGACCTGTACGCCACGACTCACCCCGCTATAGACGTCCGCAAGGGTGTCAATCAACCCAAACCAAGAGAAGCCCCCAGCAAATACAAGGCCGACCTCTTTGTCTTTCCTGTTCGATGATTAGAGCGTGACGGAGAGAGTTTGGGCGGAACGTACTCTTTTTCAAGCACGGCGTCAGCGACAGATTTGTTGCCGGAACTACAAAATCACAAATCAGAATATGGTCGTAAAATGTTTGCATTTCGTGATAGACGGTCTATCTACTTCGGAAGCCAGTGGACATACCCGCGTGTTATGCCTCGAACGTCCTTGATCACGACTTCGAGATTCGAAAACTCAATGAATGTGACTGCGTCGAAGCCGACATCCAGAAGCACGAGAGCCCATTCGAAGAAGGAATAGATGGTATAGGCTGGAATGTATTAGCGCGTGGCGGTTGAATCGGGGTCTGAGCGTACCGCCGGCTACTCGGTGCACTTTGTGTTGGATGAAAAAGTAGATCAGGGGAATAATTGTAGCGTAGAATCCCCCGGAGAAGTATTTCCTGTATTTCAAAGCCTGGGGGTTCCGTGGGCTAAGTGCCAAGCATCCAAATGTCCACGGTATCGTCGCGACAAGGTACGAGATCATGAATATATCGTGCCAGTCATGGTCATCCGTGGAAGTTACGTATGTCCAGCCTCCGCATGTCAATGTGCGGAAAACGCCAACTCCAGCGACGAATTTCGGGAGCGACGAGTTGGGCCTTCGTGTGAGGATGTACCAAAGGCCTACGAGTGCGAATCGCGGTCCTGCGTTTCATCTTAGCTACATCTTCGCAGCATGGCCGACTCCATACCGGATGTTAATGCGATAAAGAGCATGAAAACGGATCGTTCAGGGTAACGGTCTCCAATGGTAGAGGAGACGGAGGGAAACCATTCGTCGGGGTAGCCCTAGGACAATGTTAGGAAGCTGCAGGAATAACGGCCTGGGAGAACCAACATAGTGCTCATTCTGCACAATCTTGTGATAGTGTAATGACCTGGTCGTTCAGCGCGGGATTGATACGAGGGCGCGGGGGTGTTACAATCCCACAATCAGAGCTCCGACGAATGCGCCTGTAGATATCAGCATATGGTTGATACGAGCTAGTTGCAGCCTCACAGTAAGCCATTATGGTATGTGTCCATGATATCCATGATCCGTTAAACTACAACGTTTGTTAGCACCAACAGCACAGCAACGAGGCGCAAGTCCGCAAGCCTACCGACGCAACCACCTCGCCATCCTTAAATTTTGGTGCCATGATTTGAGTTGGAATGGTGCTCCCGGGGAGATTCCACCATCCGCGAAAGAAAAGAAGCAAAGGAGTGTCGGGGGTTTTTGGTTGTCAGCCTGTCTTGCGTCTCGTCTCCTGAAATGTTTACCACTGACGGCAGCGGCCCGGCGGTAATTCCGAGCCGAGGACTTGGCAAAAAAGTTCAGGAAGAACGCAAAGCAGTCGGTGCTGGTTCCCCGCAAATAACACAATCATGGCGGGACCGAGCGACAAGGCGCGATTTTACCTCGAGCAAGGCGTGTCGGAGCTGAACGAGCTCGAGCGCAAGAAAGTATTTACGAGGGTCAGTCAGTCGACAAAGGTTATCGTTGCGCGTTTCTCACACATTTCGCAGGACGAAATCAGCTCTATTGCGAAAAGACGCTCTGAGTTTGAACATATTATCAACGCACGCGGCTCACTCCCATCCGATTATGTACGATACATTGATTTCGAAAAGAATGTCGACGCCCTACGACGGAAGCGAATTAAGAGACTGGGCGTCAAGTCAACCGGCAGCGGGGCGAGGACCATCTTCTTCCTCTTCAATCGCGGCACGAGGAAGTTCTCTGGGGATCTAGGCCTATGGATGGAATATATCGAATTTGCGCGCAAGGAGAAGGCATACAAGAAGCTGAACGAGATCCTGACATCAGTCGTTCGACTGCACTCTACGAAGCCAGAGTTGTGGATATATGCCGCGCAATATTTCATGGACACGCAAGCCGACATTACGAATGCTCGCAGCTATATGCAACGTGGACTGCGATTTTGCAAGAGGTCTGAAAACCTGTGGCTGGAGTATGCGAAACTGGAAACCATTTACATTGCGAAGATTGCGGGTCGCAGACGAATCCTGGGCCTGGACATGGACCGCGATCACACTGTCGCGAACGACGACCACGATGCAGACATGATTGCACTCCCCGCTATCACAGCCGAGGACATCAATCCCACGCTTGGCCAAGACGACGGGGTGGATGAAGTCGCCTTGAACAATCTCGCCAACGCTCCAATCCTGACGGGCGCAATCCCAATTGCAGTTTTTGACTCCGCCATGAAGCAGTTTCAGCCAGATGCTGAGCTTGCAGAGCAATTTTTCCAAATGTTCGCAGAGTTCGACCAGCTCCCGTGCTTGAAGCACCTCCTCCAACACGTTCTCGATCATCTGGTAGAGAGTTCCCCCGATTCTGTCCACACGACCATGTGCACGGTGCGATTAGATCTCCTCGGCATCCGTCCTACTTCCCCGGAATTTCCGTCTCTGTTGCGCAAAGCATTGGATGCTCTGAGTTCTGCTATGCGAGACCATCCGGCTGGGAAATCTCGATTATCCCAATTCGCCATTTGCCTAGTGCTCCCTTACTATAGGATGTGTGACGAGGAGATGGTGGACCCTTCGATCGAAAAGGTCCTCCTCTCGAGCTTACGGAAATATTCCCGTTTGTTGGAGGAGGCGGAGTCGAGCGACGGTGCTACGATTGCCGCTCTTGCAGAGTCATTAGGAAGAGACGGCAAATCTGAGAATGCCGAACGACTGGTCCGGTCGAGTATGAAGCAATGGGGGACTAACGCGACGTTGCAACAGCTCCACTCTGCACTCCTCGCCTAAGCTGAGACGACTAGGATTGCAGAACCTAGACAGTACTTGGATCTGAGATCTCAATAGGCAATGGGTCAGTTGGTCTCAATCATCACCCCGCCCTTTTCTGGAGCTTTTCTTGGCACTGTGCTGCTTCTTGGTCTTCAGCCGTCGCTCATTGTCAGACTTCTGCCTGTTCAAGGGTCAGCTGGGTCTGCGCATAGCAAGAATTCAGCTCACAGATCCTTGACATGCTTCGCCTGCTCGGCCGACGTCTCTCCTGGAATGGCATTCCGTCCAGCTTCGACAACTAGCTGGTGCAGTCTGGCATAGCAGCTATGCGCGTTGTCATTCTGCTTCCGGCTTTCATCGGCCTGGATGATTATTGAATTGGATCTCGGTGCGACATAGCGAGAGCTTCTGATCTCGGGATGGAGGGCTGTTGGGATATGCTTGAGGAGGGCGTCGAGAGGCACCTTCAGAGTGGCTTTGGAACTTGTCCTAGATACAATTAGTGCCAATGGAAGCTACATTCGCCGAAGGGCGTACTTGTTCACATTCTGCCCACCTGGCCCTGACGACCTGCTGAAGCTCATCTCTCCAATGTCTCTCGGGACGGTCTCGGCGTGCAGCTTCGTGAGCCACTTCCGGGCTGCCTGAATCTCGTCTTCGCTGGCATTGGTGGCGCCTCTCCCCGTAGCATACCACCGGCGAAGTGGACGCGAAGTGAGAGAGGGCAAGGCCACGCGCATGGTGAACGTCCAACGGTGATGCACGCACGGCCGAGTCGGGCAATCTATGGCGGCTGACTCAGCTCCACATAGATGCCTAACCTTCTAGAATGCGAAAGCTCTTTGCCGGCAGCCTCGCGCCTCACGCCTCCCGCCTCCCGTCTCCTCCCCACAGTCCTCTCCATCCTCTTCTCGCCACTGTCGTCTCTGCCCGCTGATCGCCCATCTGAAGCTTCGTCGCGCCTCCATCAAGCCCTTTGCTCATGCTCTCTGCCGCCACTTTCTGACGCTCTAACTGGACAATTGCTGCACTGATCTCTGCCTCGCCTCGCCAGGACCCCACTTGGCTCCTCTGGCTGCTCGCCCTCGCGCAACCCGTGCAGGCCCTTCACCCTTCACCCTTCACCGCAACCCGCGCCGCCTCTGTCGCGCTGCGGCATCTCGTAGATGCCTTGAGCTAATCCCCTCTCCGAGGCCAGACGTAGACGCGCTTTGCGCCGGGCGTAGCATACATGATACCCAGTCCGAGTCCACCGCAAGAAGCAGAGCACGTTCGCGGCAAGACCCTCACGCCCGAGTCGCCGAAGCCCGTCCACTATCCCTCGCCCTCAAACATTCCTATCCTTGAGAAGCAGATGGACCCAATGTTCAATGACCCTGCTCTGAGTATCGGCACACCCGCCTCGTTCCAGTCATATCCACACCCAACCCAGTCTCCGAGCGCTCCCTCGTCTGCCGCGCCCTACTACGCCGAGCAGCAAGCCGCACCTGATCTCCAGCATGCGATGACACAGGCGTCCGACTACTCTCAATCGACCGCGTACGGCAGTGGGTTGCCATCGCAAGCTCAAGATACAACATCAATCCAAAGTGTCTCATCCCAAGCTCAAGCGCCCACTGCTCCGTACCGTGAGGCAAACTCTACGCCTGGTCAAGATAACCGGACTCAGTTCTCGTTGCCGTATGACCCCAATTCCTTTGCCGCCCTCCAAAATAATGCCCAGCCACCCCAAGGCAACTTCTACCCAGCTCAAGCAAACCTCGGGGGCACTGTGAATATCCAGGCATTGTTGGATACCTTGTCTACGCCCGCGAACAGCGCTGTCTTTGAACGATATGCTACTCCTTCAATGAATCAGCCATCGCCCGGCCAAACTCCCATCTCTTCGCTCCCCGCCGCTCCAAATCTGCCTCCACGGCCCCCAGCGCAGGACAAGCCCACGACCCATCCCAATTACAACCCGAATGATGACATACGATCGTATCATCCGCATAGCCAAAAGGCGCCAAACGCCCAATTCCGCGGCGCGGGACAACTGCAGCCCTTGGATGTCCAGCGTGGAAACAACGATAACCTCTCGTCTGCACGATCGAACCAAAGCCCAAGTACGCCCGGGTATGGACGTCGCCAGTCCGCCGATATGGAGGGTGGGTCACCGGCCGATGAGGACGAACGTTGGCCGCCAGAGGTCAACAAGCTTTATGAAGACTTTCTGGATCAAGAGCGGCGGTTTGTCACAGATGGCCAGTGGGATCAGTTCCCAGTAGGCTCACGTTTGTTTTTGGGTTAGTATCATACATTCGTATTGGGGAGGCAACCTTCTAACAGTGTCGAGGCAATCTTCCCACGGAGAAAGTAACCAAGCGCGACATATTTCACAGATTTTATCGCCACGGTGCCCTTGCTCAGATATCAATAAAACAGGCGTACGGATTCGTCCAATTCTTGGATGCAGCATCGTGTCATAGGGCCTTACAAGCCGAACAAGGACGGCCAGTGCGTGGTAGAAAGATGCGTAGGTTATCTATTGCGCAATAACGGCCCCAACACGGGCTAACGAAATTAGATCTGGAGATCTCCAAACCGCAACGAAATACGAAGAAACAACAGGACAACAGTGGCTCGCGGCGTCGATCGCGTTCGCCAGACTACTCGAGGGGCGGAAGCGGACCGCAATCGCGCGGCGTTGACCGATATACAGGGGCCCAAAATGCAATGTCCCCGCGAGATAGGGACAATCGACGCTCTCGCGATGAGTACAGGAATGTGCGATCACCGTCACCTCCGCGCGGTGGACGAGGCAATCGTGGACGCGATCGAAGTCGTGATAGGTATGACGGGTGGAGGAGGGATAGGTCAAGGTCTCCGCGCCGATACAGGAGCCCTTCGCCCCGCCGAAACGAAATGGATGATGATCTTCCGCTCCCGCACCGCGTACCTTCACAAGTACCAGATGTCCAAGTTTTGGTCTTGGATGACAATCTGCCGCGGTCAGTATCCAAGCTGAAACGTGAGTTACTTTACTAACAAAGCGCCAGTAACTTCATCCGTTGGGTTGAAGACACATTTCACCAACAAGGCCTAGGAATCGATATTCTCATTCTGAGTCAACGACTTTCGGAAGCAGCAGTTGTGCGCAGACAGATATTGGAAGGTGTTCTGGCCATTGTGAAGCTCAACACAACAGCCTTGGCCAAGGGCAAAATCAGTCTCCAGGTATTTGATCGAAGCCGTGGAGCAGACAATGTGTCCTTCAATGGTCCGTAGAATTACCCCTTTTAATAGGGTTCGGAATCTAACTGTAGCAGAATACGCTGATCTGGAGCCCCAAATTGCTGCCGCGCTTGTACGCCAGTCAAAACAAAGTCAGGCACAGCCTGTGCAGCCGCCCGCGCCTAACATGTATGGTCAAGCCTACGGAGCGAACCCGGTTGCCTCCCCATATGCGAATCCAGCACCTGCATACCCGCCTACGCCTACGACCAATGCCGCTCCGAACTTGTCGAGCATGCTATCTTCTCTAGATCCCAATGGCCTCTCGCAACTCCTAGGTGCAATAACTCAGAACGGCCAGACTTCGGCTGCCCAAGCAGTCACACCCTCCATTACTCCTGACCTTGCGCGTCTTCTGGCAGCTGCAACGACACCAACACAACAACCATCATACCCTCCGGCAGGAATTTCTCTTCAGGGATTCCCGACGAACGCAGGTCAAAACTCGACGCTCGCTTCCCTCCTGAGCAGTCTTCCCCAAAACCAAGCTGCATCAACCCCGCAGCCGATGCAAACGCAATCGCAACCTACGCCCACTAGCCAGCCGGACATGAACGAGATCATGGCACAGCTGGCAAAGTACCAGCGTTAAGCTGATTTTCTGTATTCGTTCGCTCTGCCGACATCTCTGGATTCGTATAATCGCCATACCCTTTGGGTACGATGGAAAACCAGAGAAGTTGATATCACGAACTGATGATCACTGGACGGAAACGGGAGAAGTATTACGTGATTGGCAATTTTCAGTCAATCAGTATCACATGGGGACTTGGGGCAGGCTCAATTGAGCTCGTCGTGCTCTTTGCTCTCCCACAATCAACTTGTATTCATTTTGGGCGAGGCGTTGGCATCTAGGCCAGGACTGGTTGCATTCACCGTCGGAGGCTTTGCCTAGGATCACAACGCGTATATGGTGGGTAATGGAGCGTTAGATGCATTTTGAACAGACGAGACTCAATGATATGTGGCGCCATCAAACTTGACCAAAGGCAAAGCGATGAGAATGAGTTGACGTGAAAGCTTGGCAGTCTAGCGCGCGTTCCGCTGACGTCGCGTCATGGACTGGACCAAGGATCGACAAATTTCCCTTTGGCGAAACGAATTCGTTGAAGTTGACACCATCGTCCCTTATTGCACTTTTTCCTACACACACCGCGATGAAGCCTCGACCTATACAATGTCTCATCAAGAGCCAAATAGGAGCGCAAAGGCCAACGTCGAGCGTGCAATGCCACCGTAGCTTCCACACCTACCGTCCAGCCATCCTCGCAACCCTCAACACCCACGAAACCGCCTCCAAATACCATCCGCACCCCTCGCGCACACGTCTACAGCCCCATAACCATCGCTTTTATGCCTCCTCCTCCACCTCCACCGCCACCGCCACCCCCAAGTCCTCACCCTCGAAATTCCCTCCGCGCTCCTCCTTGAAGCCCACAAAACCGGCCGCCCAACCCACCAACACCGACCCCCTCCCACCCCTTTCCGACAAACTAAACCCTCCCCCCGAAACCTACGCCCCGCCCCTCTCCCTCCCCGACCGCCAACCCGGCCAATCCCGCCTCTCCTCCCTCCTCGCAACCGGAAAAGCGTACCTCGCCTTCTACAAAACAGGCGTCAAGCGCGTCTGGACCACCCGCCAGCTCTCCGCCACGCTGCGCCGCAAACCCTCCTCGCTGCTCACACGCTCGGAATGGCAAGTCGTGTTGCGCAGCCGTAGAGATATGTTACGGTTGCCTGCGTTTGGGGTGGTGTTGTTGTTGTTCGGGGAGTGGGTGCCGTTACTGGTCATGTGGCTTACGCCGGTTGTGCCGGAGGCGTGTCGGATTCCGGGGCAGGTGGAGAGGGTTGTGAGGGGGGTGGAGGGGAGGAGGAGGGAGAGGGGGAGGAGGGTGGGGTTGGACGGGGCGAGGATGGTGCATGCTGAGCGGATGAAAGGTGGGAGGGTAGGGGGGAGGAGGCGCGAGGAGCTGGTGCCGCCGTACAGGGACGTGAGGTTGGGGGAGTTGGGGCATTTGGATTTGTTGATGTTGAGTGCGAGGTTGGATGGGCATGGGAGGGTGTGGGATTGGTTGTTTTTGACGCCGCCGAAGTGGGTGTTGAGGATGGGGTTGGGGAGGAAGTTGGAGTATTTGAGGAAGGATGATGAGTTGATTGAGAGGGATGGGGGGAAGGCGGCGTGGCAGAGGATGGGGAGGATCGAGTTGGAGAGGGCGTGTGTGGAGAGGGGGATGGATGTGCTGGGGAAGAGTGAGGTGGAATTGAGGAAGGCATTGGCCGGGTGGTTCAGCGGGGGAAGTGTGTGATGCTTTGCTGGGGAGTCTGAAAAGAAACGATCATGAAAGGTCACTGCCTTGGAATCTTCTGTCCTTGCTGTACTTTGAACCGGGGCCTGTAAGATGATGTAAAGTTCCGTTTCTCGGTGCCGAGAACGCATCCGTAGATTGCGTGCTCATTGCAGCAAGTGTCCGTAGACACGTTGTAGACTATTTGTACAATGCATATCAAAACATCTCACAGTCAAGATGACCCGAGATTCTCTCTGGCAAATCTCCTTACGAGTGCATGCCCTGTCTTCCCCTTCATGCAAACCTCATCCTCCTCATCGTGACTAGGTGGCCCAGCCTCTCGTAATCCTCCCTGGACATTACGTGCGGGTCCAACTCCATCTCACGCACTGCGTCCTCCAACTTCACGCCGTTCTTGGCTGCCTCGTTCAATGCTGCATAGGTGCTCTCCATGTACGCCCAACCTGGATTCTCGTTGCAGCCCGCCACAATAACCGTCTCTTCGGGCTTCAGCGTTTTGATGACATCTTCCAAAGACGGAGGAATGAGGAGTTCGACAAATTTCTTCTTCAGATGAAAGCCGCGAACCAAGGCCGTGCACACGATGTGCGAAGTACGAGGATCGAGAGGCTCGCCATAGTTGGAGGAGTTGGGTGGAAAGTACGGAAGCCGCATTTTGTCTTCGGTCCGAGGCAGCGTCTCGAATTTGGATTGTACGTCGGGATCGCATGTGCGCGCGATATGGACCACACTCACATTAAGCAACTGGCCGACAACGCTGGGAGAGATCCACTCTCCCAAGAGTAGGAAGCCAATGAAGCATTGTTTGCGAATTACAGTTTTCTCGTAGCAAAACTGCCAGGGGCTCTTCTGTTCAAGGGTTTGGTTTTCCCAGGACAGATGCGACGAATCTGAAGAGGGTGCTAGATGAAAGTGTGACACGGCTGACATTTCTCGGAGGTCTCCTTGTTTCTGCGGGAGGTCGCGGGTTGGAAAGGAGAAGAACAGCTCCGAGTAGAGGGAATGATTGTCGGAAGCTGCTTGGAAGAGTTCTCCATCAAATGGGTCCCCGTGAGAAGGCGCCGCATAGGGATAGAGACATAGTACACGCTCTGGTTTTATTGAACCGAGGAGGCGCACCAGTAAGCTGCGGTGCTCAAGGAAGAGGGAGCCCGCTATATCGACAACCAAGGGAGCAGGATCAGTTGCGTTACGGTACCGGAAGCTCTGGCAGAGATCTTCGACACAGGCGAGGAAGTACTCTTGGCTGAAGAAAGTATGGTTGACAGGTACTGCGTGAGCCTTGATAGTTGTCCTCCCAGATCCAGGAACAGTGACCGGGTGCGTGAAAGTAGGACCTAAAGTGGGTACGCTTAGTTTGAGAAGCGAGACAAGGCCTTGGGCGCTGTATTTTGGGTTTAGTTGGTCGAGGTCGAGGAAGTATACGTGCGACTTTGGTGGTTCCTTTTTACCAAATCCAGTCAAAGTGCGGTTCACAAGTTGTGTCGCGAACGTTGACTTTCCTGACCCAGGCGGCCCGATGATGACGGTGCTATTCGAATTAGAGGCGCAAGACTCTATCTGCGAAGTCCATTGGGGAGGTATCCGGAGGACCGAAAGTGGGCGCTCTAGGACGCCGTGGTAGAGTTCTTTGACAAATTCGAATGACCTGTCCGGCGGGTTATCAGGAGTGCCGCTCCAGATCCGTCCAAACTTTGGTGCCAAAGTTGCAAGAGATTGTATCTCTGTGCTGTCGGATAATTTGATGTGGCTCTCTTCATCCAGGCCGCGCATAACCATTAGAGAATGTGTTGACGGATTGAAGACGTCGAATCCTTCTTGGCCTGTCTCTGCGGCGAGATTTGCGGCGTTGATGCTGATAGCGCCCTTCAAGATGGACATTCGATAAGAGCCCATAAACACGGCAGTGTCGTTCTTGTTTAGTTTGAAGGTGAAGAAGTCCTGTCCAGTATCTGCGTTAATTGTATTGTTCACGGTATATTGCCATGTAGAGATCTGTGCTGTTAGTCAGCTTCTCCGAAGTGTAGTTGTTTCACACCAATACTCACACTTTCGTTAGGTGTCTTCGTGGTGATTTCTGAGTCTGAAGCGTGGTCTTCCGATGCAGACAGAGAGATGCTCGACAGAATCTCTGAAGCGGCATCATCTGCTTCATCTGGCTGTGGCTCGTCTGTTTCACCTAACTGTGGTTCGTCTGCCTCATCCGGCTGTGGTTCGTTTACGCGATGCCGTTCTGCCAGTTTGGCGGCTGCAATAGCGCTCATGGCTTGCGGCTCTGGGGAGTCTTGGCTGTGCGACTCGCTTGCTGAAGCAATTCCTTTAGACGAGAATCTGAAGGGCTTAGAGGACTGGTACTTACTCTCATGCGGCGAGATGTCATTGCCCCTCTTCCTTTTCTTACTCGTATCGTCCATTGTATCGTCCATGGCGAAGGTGTGTTGGATTGCGTGGGTTGGTTTGGGAAAGCACGACCACCTGGATCAGTTTAGTTTGTATTAGCCGAAGCGCGCTAGTCACTAGTGCGCATATAGAATCTTGGCGTTCCGCCCTGGCGGTAACCCACGGCAGAACTTTCAGAAAGTTCGTGATATCTGTTATCGAAATTCTTATACTCCAGTCGCAACGGCCCTGGCCGACCGCCACCAATGAAGAAAGTAAAGAGAACTCCAGTCCCACTTCCTGGCACTGCACAGAAGACTACGAAGCTGTCGAGCCGACCAGCGCCCAAATCAACGCAACTGAGCACAGAATTCGTCGAAAGCAGCGAAGATTCCTCGACTGAAGCAGCGACTCGATCGTCTGGGGTAGCAAAACCGCCACAGGAAAAGACCCGGGTCAATATTGGAATTCACGCACCAAATGGAGTAATCAAGAAGACACCGAAGCAGACGCATGTCCCACTTCCTCAGCCAACGAACAAAAGCTCGAATGATCAACGCGAGGTTTCCTCGTCAGAATCCATTGAGAGCAACAGAGATTCGGCAAGTAGCGCCGGCAAACATGCGCAAAGAAAGCAGAATACAACAAGTGGAGAAGAGTCTAGTGAAAGTGACAGCAGCTCAGACACTTCTACTGAGAGCTCTGATGACGAGTCTTGTTCGCCAGCCACTCAAACAATTGGGACAATGTACGGAACTTGTTGAAATGACAGATTCCGGCTAATCGAGTCTAGCCAATCTCGACCCGTCGAGCCTCGCATTGTCGAGCCTCGACCACCTCAACCCTATGCACCTCCACACGGCTTTGCGGCAATGCCTCTCCCTCTATATGCCTCCTCTTCGAACAGCAACATATTTGAAAATCTAAGCGGGAAACAAGTTTGGCACATTACAGCCCCATCCGGCGTACCGCTTTCGCAGATTAGACAATTAGCTTTGGACAAAGCATTGGAAGGAGAGCCGGTCACGAAACATGACGGTATGGAGTACGGCTTTTCCGCACAAGGAATAGAAGGAGGAAAGCGGGACATCCTGATACCACACCATAGAGGCTTCAAGCCGGCCGGAGTCCAGGTTTCGCGGACACTGCACCTACAGCAGATTGTAAGTCTGCCAAAGCTGAGCTCAAAGCAAGCGGATCCGAACACTGGATCAGAAGCCGCAAGCTCAATCACAAGAAGCACGATTCGCGCACCACGACCACAAGTCAAGGGCCTGCGCATGCGCTTTCTACCATCAGGTTTTGGGGCCGAAGAACCAGGGACGATCGGAATGTCGGACAGTGATACAGAGGCACCCGCGCCGGCCGGTCTAGGGATTCCGAACGGCAATGGCGTGCTTGCGAAGTCAAAGAAGCGGAAACACGAACATGCAGATGGTGAGGAGAAGTCAAAGCACAAGAAACACAAACCACCCGAGGAAAGAGAGCGACGGCGAGAGGAGCGAAAGGAGAAGAAGAGACACAAGGACTCGGCCAAAACGAAATCGTGAGTCTTGAACCTGCAGGTCGAGGAAGCAGAGTGGACGAGGTTGGACACCGTCGTGGCCGTCCACTAGGTGCAAGCTATACTCTCGACTATTTGGTCTGGCTGGTGTGATGCTCTCGGTGGCACATGACGCCAACGTAGGCATGGGGAGCTTGGAAGAAGTTATCGATGCATTTACACGGTCCAAATGATCAAGGATTAGCTGGATGATAAGCAAGTAGGGGACATGATACCACTGGCATCTAATGGAGTCTTAAAATTTCCCAACACATAGTTCAGGGTGATCTGCGTAGGCCACATTTTTGCTTCTTGACAACTGCACTCTTTCCTTTTGACATGCACGCAGCCACCAGGGGATAGAGGCCATGGCCGGTCCAATGACGTGCTTTTGTCGAGAATTTTACCCTTTTTGGCGTCACTCGTCTTTGACGGGTAAGCTTGAACAGCATGCCTTGTGAGATGCAGATGCCGCGGGTTTGATGATCCCGCGTCTTGCTCTTCCAGACGTGAAACGCATGGAATAGGGGTGCCAGGGCCATTCGGGGAATAGATTTGGATAAGGTCGGATAGGCGTTTTAGCTGTGACAGCTAGTCTCAGAGTGTACTTGACATATTGAAGCCTCTGGTCTCCGGTCCCATTTGCGAAGTGACTGGGTGGTGAAACTGGCCCGAAAGGCATGGTTCGTGCTCGAGGCCATCTGCGGAGCGACGCCCGCCATCACCGGCGCAACCGTCCAGACGACCACCAGCTGGGTGCACGGGCCGCAGCCAAACACGTTACCGGTATTTGGACAGGGGTACATTCTTAGCGCGTTCACGGGTCGGCCAGCGCGAACGCCCTCACCTCCAAAGCGTGCCTGTGCGCCTGCCCTTGGACTCAGGCCTGCCCGCTCGATCATGTTATATAACCTCACCCGCCCACTGCCATCCCACGCGACCGCCCCGACCGCTGCGAGCGGCCCCGACCACCATGGCTGCTCCCTCAGACGAGCCCTCGACCGAGACACCCCAAACACAAACACCCAAACCCGCACCTTCCTCACCCACTCCCACACCCGATCATGAAGCAGTCATGGAAACCGATTTATCCCACTCCGAAGCCTTGCGGACGTTTGATATACCGGACGCAGACCTTCCCCCTCTTCCCACCGACGATGACGACAGTTTCCTCCAGGGAAACGACTTTGGCGACAGCCAGTTGCAGAGCGACGGCGACGGCAGTGCGCTGATGGATCGCGACATGAAGCGGCAATTGATGGACATCGAGTCCAGCTTCTTGCCAGAGGCTCCTGTAAACGTAAACGCTACACAGGCGCCGCTGGGCGCAGACGATACCTATCTGTTTGGAGGATCCCCAGGCAATGCACAAGCGCCTGCACGCGCTGCTGAAGAGAGGGAACCAGCTGCAACGGCCGAGCTGCAAAGCCAGATCCTCGAAGAAGGCTCTTCGCTCGTCTCGGACGGACCTCCCACTCCCGCTGATGCATACAAGACTCCCGCCGCGCGCCGTGTAGATTCGGACATGGAAGACTCTATCGATGCTGTAACTTCGACGTCGGTGCCGCTCCCATCGTCGCCCTCTGCACAGGCTGCCCAGCGAAACCTCTCTCGCCAGGCCTCTGGGCCGAGTATGCGACAGAAGCCAACAGATGATGGCCAAATTGAACCTCAAGCAACAGCGGGTGCAGAGCAGGAAGCGCATGATGCACAGCGGCCAACGTCAAGTGCTTCAACCGTAAAAGCCCCGGAGTTCACCGCAATGGAAGGAGATTCGTCGTTCACAGAGGATCATGATATGAGCATGGAAAGCGTGCCTATCTCTGTGCTCGCCCCCCCGGTAACTGCCACGAAGATCGGCACGCGACCAAGCTATCTACAAAACCGGCATTCGAGCCAGCGATCCTCCGTCTCTTCTTTCACCAATACTTCCGACCTCTCTGGTGACGCTGCGAGCAATGCGACTTTGGGCGCCGATTATGCTCTTCAAAGTGGCGGAGCGGCACCAGGTTCCAGTGCCCGCAATAGAAACAGTCTTGGTTTGTCTCGACTACCAAGTCTCGGCAGCATAGCATCTTCTGTCTCAGGATACAGCGACTCCAACCCTTCATGGGATAAGACACGAAGCATAAGCGCGAATTCTTTGTCTGGGCATCTTACTTCCGACAACACTCTCGAGAGGTTGGAAGAAGAGTTACCCAGCTCTACCACACCACCAGAGACACCCCGTGCCCTGAGTGTTAAACCTGTCGCACCTACCGATACTGTTATTGCAAAGCATGTCCAAGACATTAGGGTCCCAGACACCATTGCACGAGAGTATCGAGAGAAGCATTCAAGGTCACCCGAGAAACGACATATGGCGACTCCTTTTACTCGGGGGAAGCACAACCTCACTCTCAAGGAGCAGAATAGCAAAATCGACCGGCTCAGCAAGGACAATTTTGACCTGAAACTTAGAATCTACTATCTGACCCAGGCGCTCCAGGACCGATCCGATGAAGGTGTCAAAGACATGGTATCAAAGAATGTCCAGCTCCAAACCGACTTGGTGCACGAGAAAAAAGAAAACCAGTCGCTTCGCAAGAAGATCCGAGATCTCGAAAGGAGATTGAAAGCACAAGAAGACGGCCAAGCTGAAAAGGATCCAGCGAGCGGCTCGGAGGATGAAAGGAGCGACCAGTCATTCAAGAATGCCGAACTGGAAGAGGAAATAATCTTCCTGCGAGAGCGGTTGGAGTCCACTGAAACTCTTGTTGAGCAGCTGAAGCAGGATAACCTAAACAAGGAGGTCGAGAAGAGGCGCATGGCTGAATTCATCAAGTCTAGCGGAGAGCGAACCTCTTCTGAGCCCTCAGCGGGAATTAACGAGGCCGTGGCGATGTGGAAAGACGAGCTCGACGACGAGCGCACTCGTCGTGAGCAGGCTGAATCGGACGCTGAACAGCTTCGTGAGGAGGTGCAGCGCCTCAAGGAACTGAACCAGCAGTCACAGCAACGCTCAACAACCAACCACAGCGTCAAAAATGTCTACAACATCAGCCGACGCAATCTAACCTCTTACACGACTCGATCAAACTCCGGGTCCGATGTCAATGAGCAGACGCAGGTTCCGTCCTTGAGCGGAACAAGCGGGACTCTTGTAGATCAACTCAAGGTCGAAAATGCAGAGCTGCGGCGAGATCTCGGCGCTCAAACCTCCATGTTGACGTCACGAAACAAGGAACGAGAGCGTCTACAGATGGAAATTGAGAATTTGAAACTCACCGTTCGACGAGGAGATGCCGCGTCTGTTGCTGGGGACAGCATCTTTGAGCGCTCAATCTCTCGTAACCACCAACGCTCAGTTTCACGGGCGAGCGGCGCCACTCGGACTACCCAGGTCAGTGACGCTGAGCGCGACGAATACGAAAACAGGTATGCTGCAATTCGAGACGAGCTCTCGCAGGCCAAACTCCAATACAAGGAGCTCGACGACCATCTCAACGGCCACCTCGACCTTCTCGAGCAGACTGAGGTCAGGGTGAAAGAGCTCGAACATGAGCTTGAACTCAACACTCAAGACCTGCAGGCACTGCAGGGTGAGCGAGATGAAGCCTTGGAAGCCCTGCAAGACAAGGAACAAGAGTGCGAAGAGCTGAGACAAGAAGCCTTGGAAAGAATCAACAGGTTGGAAGCCGAGATTGAGCATAAAGTGCAGGAGAACAATCGTCTCGTTGCTGATCTAGAGTCTCTCACCGAGGATTTCAATGCTCTGCAGCAGGAGATGAGGCAGGTGAGCGAGAGCTTAGTGCAGCTTGAGAACGATCGAGACGCGAGTCTGCGCAAAATTCAGAATCTCGAAGCTGAGGTGGAGGATGCGAACCAAGAGTTGGGCCGACTGGACAAGGTCCTAGCTGACGAGAAGTCGAAAAACGAACGCCTGGAGATCCAGCTCGAGTCTGCCCAAAGCGAGGTTGATTTCTTGCGTGAAGAGCAAGAAGGCGACAAGATCAAGATTGGCGAGCTCGAAGCTTCCATCAACTCTGCCGAGCATACGATTCAAGAAGAGAAGGAGCGCTATCGGGACCTCGAAGAGCGCTGGACCGAAGAAAGGAGGCAACGTGACATCTTGGACAGCCAGGAAAAACAAGAGGTCGAGAAGACCTTCCAGGACCTGAACACGCAACTGAACAAGCTGAAAGAGGATAACAGGAGACTACGAAAGACACTCTCCGGCAAGGAAGTCGAAGCATCCCAATGGAAGCAACGATTAGACGAACTTGAGAACAATCTCCGAGAGGCTCTAGGCAACCTCAATGGCACAAGGTCCAGTCTGCTCAAGGTACCAAACTCTGCCCTTTTACTTGATCATGTGCTGACCGTCTTTGTTCAGGATGTCAATAAGCTCCAACGAGACCTCGAAGAAGCCAATCAGCAGCTCGACAATACCAAGACTGATCTCGCAGAAAAGGATAGGCTCCTCCGAAATCGAGACGTGTTGTTGGAGAGCACGGGTATGGAGAGCCGCCGTCTGTCTGACATGCTGGAGAAAGAACGTCAAGCTCGTCGTCAAGACCAAGCCGTCTTTGAGAACGCCAAGCGTGGACACCAGTCCGTCACCCGAACTGTCCAACAACACGAAACGCGCGTCTTGGAGCTCGAGACTCTCCGGAGTCAGGAACGGCACAAGTTCGTTACTGTTGAGCGTCAATACAAAGAACAGCTGCTTGAGCGCAACAACCTGCTGTTCGCGCTATGGAACCGTCTCTCAACTCTCTGTGGCGCTGAGTGGTCCCGCAGCCATTCGCTTGTCAGCGGCGAGTTGCCCTCGATGGAGCTCATCGCCAAGAACATCGCAGGCTTCAACAAGAATATCATCCTCGCAGTCAAGACCGTCGAAGGCATCATTGGTGGCTTCCGACAACGCATTCGCGCCTTGGAGAAGGACCTCATGCGAGACTACCAGACTCTCGAACACACTCTTGATGTGCGCGTTAAGCGTCTCGATCAATTAGAAAAGATCATCATGGCCCAGCGACAATCAATAGGCCGTCCGAGCACCATTCGCGGCGGCATGGTTGATCTCAGTTCGGCAGAGTTGACCAAACTTCGCACCGAGAATAAAACCTTGAGGACAGAGGTCCAGACTCTACGAAACATCACCACGACAAATCAGACGACAACTGTTGTCGAGACCAATGGCCGCACAGGAACCCCTACTTCATCCAAGCGGGCGAGCATGGCCCAGACCCTCCTCCGCCATCACTCGACCTCGGCCGTCGAAGGCACGAGCCAGCCTGACCACCCATATCCCGCTGCCGGACCCTTGCAACCCAGCGAGCAAAAGTGGATCCACCGGCTCAGAGAGCTGGAGCGGCGATTGAAGGCCGAGCGCGAAGCCCGACTGCTAGACCGCAGCGGCGCCCGCTCAAGGCTCGAACAGAAGAACGAAGAGAATGCCGATCTGCGCGCAATGCTCGAGCGCGAGCGCGAGCGCCGCGGCGACGAGGAGAGCGTGAATGGATCGGGCAGGGGCAGTGGGCGGGCGAGCCGGACGGGCACTCCGCGCGAGGAGTTTGAAGAAATGTATTAGTATCTGCATGTATGGCTCTCTCCGGCGTACTTTTTTTTTCGGATGCGTTATCTGGGTCGATCAGCATAGCTATTTGTGGGTCTCGCTTCGATTCTTCAGCACATGTATTATAGTAGGGACCTGGCGTCTTTGAAACGGTGGGGGGGTTCCATCAAAAGAATGCAGGTTTACGGGATTAGGGGGCGGGATGGGCGTCGTGGGTAGTGAATATCGAGTTCTTCTCATGCAAATTTGTGCGCGTGTGTGTGTTGATGCTGATTTACGGAGGAAGGGGACATGGGCATCTTGGATCGAAAGGCTTGGGGTGAGTTGTGGGTTATCAACGGTGCTTGCCACGCCTGCTGTTTGGGATGGAAGAAGGGACTGCGTGGCGCGACTTCCCATTTCAACGCGAGAGGCGAAGGGCATTTTCACTCTCGGCTCTTTCCTGTCATCGTCTCATGCAATGGATGAGCAACGTAGGTTTCGTGTATAGCAAGGGTGGTGATTTCACTATAAAGGTAGCGTCTCAACCGATCAAGCCTATTCGACTATCTAAAGCGAACGCAGGAAGCCTTGATGCTTTTTCACTTCTTCGTCTAACTGACTACACCCAAAGTAGTTCACTTAGTCCACTACTTGGCCCCTCAGCTAGGATCCTATGTATCCCACGTTACGCTGCTGTAAACATCAACTCGCCATACGAATCCGACAAAATTGCCTTGCCTAAGCATCGGATCTGACTCATTACACTCGGGCATCGGTGCAGCGCTCAATCTCACTTGGGAAAACACCGCCTTGTACCATCTTGAGTTTCTCCACTGAGGCTTGTGCAAGAATGAACATCTGCTTCCAACATCTGGATCTCACTCCCGGATTCAGTACCCGGATTTGACACTCCACTTATCGAAATCGACTTGTTATTTGATTCGGATACGCAGGATGTCCGAGCGGATCATATCATTCAGTTCTATTACCTTGAGGCACCTTTCCAGCTCTTACCTATAGAAAGTTCGGACCTTGACTAGCCATCCTTACTCAACCTGTTTCTACCTGTCATCGGAATCACCTCATTTCTCCTTCCAGCAGCAACCTACCAACATAACAATTGGCGTGCACTCATGATCATGGGTGCCCGCTCAAGCTCCACATTCTCAGATCAATCTGGCTCTCTCTTTTCCTCCCCCTCCCACTCTTCCTCGCCATATCCTGAAACACCAACTTACCTCTCCGAAGACTCCGATTCTTCTTCTTTGTGGTGCTTGGATGATAATTCAGAACCACGACGTCAAAGCCGCACATCGCGTTCCACTCGACGATCAACCTCGAATGAGTCGTTTGGCACGCCACATATCCGCCCCGAAACAATGGCTATGATGGGCCATCTGGAAAAGAAACAAATCCCCGCGAAGAAAAAAGCTCCACCGAAGAAGGAAGACACCAAACCGAAAACGCGAAAGCGGCAGGCAAGTCCAAGACGAAACCCACCACGAACTCAGTCAGCGAAGAGGCCCAGAACACAGGTCAATGAGGGGTCAACAGCGGGTAATAGAGAGCGAACCAATGTCCAAGAACAGGTTGATTTCACCAATCGCAACGACGAAAATGATTGTGCATCCCAAAGTAGCTTACCCTCGCCCTCTTGGACATTGGATGTCGAAACGAATGCAAATTCAACTTCCGCTATGCCTTCAACAACATCCTGCAGCACCAAACCAGATAATCTTCTGGTAAAGATTGCGAGTCTCGAGGTCGACATGCAAAACCTGAAACACAAGCACATCATAGACCTGGAAAAGGCTCGCCGACAATCAGAGGAGTCAGAAATGAAGCATCGACAATTGCAGGAAGATCAAGCCAAAAAGCATGTCGAGCGGCAGCAAGAGGCAATCAAGCAGGAAATCCAGCAACGCCTGGATATGAGACTTGAATTGGAAGATTTGCATGTGAAACTGGACAATGAGATAAGAAAATGTCAAAAAGTTAATGACAATCGTGAGGCCTTGCGGGTAGAGCGCAACGATGCGAAGGAAAGGCTTGAAGCTGAGGTAAAGCATTCAAAGGCGATTAGAATGGAAAAAGATGGGCTTCAAGCTCAATTACGGGATGCGAGTCAAGAGATTCTGCGTCTCCAAGAGCTCGTATCACAGAAGGAAAAGCTCAATCTCAGCCTGAAAGAACACGAGCGATCAAAGGCAGACTTGAGCAACTCTCTCAAAGAGCTCTCTACCCAGTGCGAAGACGAGAAGCAGGGCCACAATCGCACCCAAGAGCTATTGAAAGCCGCTAACATCAAGAGCGACGAGGCAGAGGCACTCAGGATCCTCAACGAGGAGCTGACTGAAGCCAATTCTGCCCTGAAGAAGGACCTAGAAGCCGCCAAACGATCCAGTCCAAGTCTATCACTATCGGATATTGCACCAGAAATAGAAGGGTTGTCTGTTCTGGTCGGTGAAAATGCACGTACCGATAATGTGCGCAAAACCTTCGCCAAGGTCAGAAGGCAGCTCGACAGTCTCTACTCAATTTGCAGGAAACTTTCGGAGAGCACAAAGGGCATGGGTTTGGAGCACTTTGGCGAGTTCGGGAACCTCTTGAGGCGTTTGAAGATTGCGGTTGAGGAGGTAGATACTGCAAGACGAACTCGGGAAGAATAGCCGAGGGAGTAGCGGGGACTAGGTTTTCTCTTATTGGTTCTTGGACTTCTGAAAACGGCTACGTTCGTGTGTAAGTGGAGTCTCCAGCTGAGTCTGAGTAAGATTACATACTGACGTTTTGGTGGAGTCGGAGCGTACAGTGACAACGTCTTGAGAGTTTTGTCTGGCGTTCATGGAAGGGCCAAGCCAAATGAAATCAGGAAAGGTCATACTTGGATATACGTCTTTTCTATGGGGCGTTATACATAATCCTAAGCATTGGTTTTGATATGTATTCCGTCAAATCCATCAAGTAGACTTACCCATCTTTCCAGTATCTGTGGACACCGCTGCTCCTGTAGCATCACCTGTCAAAGGATCTGACCTAAGCATCCTTGAGGTTTCGCACTTTACTCAATCGCACTGGGAAACCACTCCCTTGTCCCTTTAGCACCGGTCCCTGCAACTGGCGGCAGGACTGAGGCATGGAAGGCTCTTGCCCAATATAGATGTCCACGCATGACCACTACTTACCTTGAGACTCCAGACGCAGGAGGAAATTGCGCGAATCGGAAACAAAGATTGACTAACAATCATTATTACCAAACATCACACAACGTGTGTCTTTATTGCACGAGTGCATTTAAGACAGACACATTACGCCAACCTGTGGAAATCACCTCGCTTGTAAACATGGCTAGAACAAAGAGGACGCCTCTTCACAACTCCAAGAAACCGACGTCTAACGCCCCGACGTCTACCGTCCCGACGTCTACTGTCCTGGACGACGACAAAGCGAACGACACAAACCCGTCCTCAGCAGCTCCAGATCAAGCAGAACCTGGAGACATGAGTGATGGTGGACCTGAGCTCTCGGACAAAAACGAGCCTGTGAACGATACCGAATACGAGAAAGCCCGCGAATCAGTCGAGAACGCCATCCAGAAGATAGAGAAGCAAAAAGCCGCAAAGGCAACTCAACCTAGCGACGACACCTTGGACGCCGAATCCGAGACCCAAGACAACGCGCCCGAGCCACAAGACGAGTTCATCGTCATACCTTCCTCACCCTCCATACCACCACCCTCACCTTTTAAACCCAAGTCAAGCCGCAAGGCCACCAGGAAAGTCGGAGCACTTCGACCCGTCACCATCACAACCAAAAGACGCCTAGCCCCAAAACCCAATCCACTCCGCTCAAGCAAGCGCCTCGGGGCCAAGAAAAAGCAGCCTGAGCCCGAACCAGACGACGACACGGACTCGGAACCGGAGGTGGAAGTCGACGACCAAGAACAAGAAGCACCAAGCCTGGCAGACATGACTACGTCTATTGTAAACCTCATACACAATACCCACAACGTCGTGACCACATTCTCGGAGTTCGTGGGGCGATTTGGTGGGCAGGATGTGCGGGTTGCGAAGGAGGAGATTGGAGAAGTGAAGATGAGGATTGAGGGGGCGGTGAGGGGGGCGAAGAGGAAGGTGGGTTCGGTGGATGGAGGGAAGGGTAAGAGGGTGAAGGTGGAGGTGGGAGAGAAGGAGGATGGGGGTAGGGGTAGGGGGGTGTGGGTAGGGAAGGGGAAGGGGAAGGGGAAGAGGGGGGGGAGAGTGGTGAGGTGAGGTGGATGTGGAGGGATAGCTGGGAAGTGTGTCGTGGATGTAGAGGTGGATGCCAATTTGGTGCTTAGGCCATGCTTCCTCTCGCTCTAGTGCAGCATTGAGAGGGACAGAGAATAGTTGACGGGCGAGTTCCATTCCAGGCTCGGCTTAGCTAGGCTATTGATACAAGTCATTGCTCCTACCTTTCCACTATTTGGACCGGGACATTATCAAACATTTACAAGAAGTGAACGAACCATGCGTGGGTGCAACCACCAACTCCCGCACTCCCAGAATTTTTTCGCTCAGCTCATACAGCAGAGAAGACTGCCGTCACCCCTCTTCCACATTCAACCCGCTGTTCCACACTCACATTCCTCCCCTCAATCTTGACGTTCTGCCGCGGCGTGATCTGGAACCGATGCATTTCCTTCTCAGGTTTCTGTTTCGCCAATCCCAACATGCTCATGGTGCGTTCCGACTCTGCTGCTCGATCGAGCGGCTCGATATATGTCGGCTGCGACACGTTGTTGCGTTTCCCACTGCCAATCTGATAGAATTCGTTATTGCCCCAGAAGAGGATGTCGCGGCCCCAGTTCGTCTCGTTCTCAGTGTGTTTGCGGCCCACGTTCACACTTGCGACGTTGTCCATGACTCCGGCGACATGTTTGTCGCCTACGGAAAGGTATGCGAGGCGGATGGGAATGACGCTGTCGTTTGTCTCGTCGTATTCAAAAAGGCTGGAGAAGGAGGGTACCTTCATGGGGGAGTTTTGCGTGTGAATCCAGCGGCCCATGCCGAGCTGGCCAGTCAGGCCATAGCCGAATGCCCAAGTATCGGCTGTTATCCTGCCTGGTGCCTTTGCTGAAAAGTTGGGCTTGATGGTCTCGATGGTGATGAAGGAAGTTTTGCCCCCAGCGAAAACATTAGTCACCGAGGCTTGCTGTCCACTCCCAGAGTATAGCTTCTGCGTAGGGAGAAGTGAGGGCGCATCGATGAACGAAGAGTCGGGGTTGAATTCAAAGCCTAGCTGGCCTGCTGAGTTGTCCCCAAAAGAGAAAGCTCGGCCAGCAGCATCGCTGACAAGGCTGTGATGATCGCCAGTAGCAATGTTAGAGATGGGGAACCCTTTCAAGGTGGTGATTTCGTGGGGAAGGTCGAAAGCGCCAGCAGGCCGCGTCTCCCACTGAAGACCCGGAATCCCAAGTTCACCCCGAGTGGGGTAGTGCTCGGATCCGGAAGCCATTGAAAACACGCGACCGCTCGATGTAAGGAGGAGGGCATGCTCTAGTCCAGAAGAGATGTTCGTAACTCTCTCGTTCCACCCTAAAGACTCGGGAGTCCGGATTCTTGCTGATACGTCAATGGGAGAACTGCCCCAGAACGGAAGCCATGAAGATAGAATAGGCTTCTTTCCGGCCACCTGCTCTTCTCGGGAGACTGGGATGGAGTAGACGGTTCCGGACTTGGCAAGGGCGAGTATGCGGTCCCGGGATATGGCAAGCTGGATGAGATTTTGGCCCCGTAGTGTGGTCACTGGTTCCATGGCTTCCTTGTCAAACGCAGTTCCCCACTGCAGCAAATCACCCTTCTCGTTTATGGCAGCGCCGAAGCTGGTGTCCAGTTTAATGTCCTTTAACAGTTTGCCATCGAAGAAAGGAATCCGTTGGGGAGTTTTGACATATGGCTGGGATGAGCCTGGAGCCACGACGCGGCCGACATTGGAGCCCCACGCATACACGCCTGGATTCTCCCAGCTCTTCTTGACCTGCAGATGCTGCGAGCTGATCAAGTCCCTATTGTCCTCTTTTGACGTCGCTGCTCGCCTGGGCTTCTCCAAGGCCAATTCAGGCTCCTCCTGCTCTTTCACTCGCTCCTCGGCATGCACCTCTCGAAATATGGTCCCTCCATTGTACCATTGCCATGCTGTGGCGGTTGCCCAGAGAGCTGTGACGGTCGCAACGGATCGAACGAAATGCTGCTGGCGACGCTGGGCGTAAGGATGGGTTGCTGCCCGCGTCTGAGGGCGGGCCTTGGTCGATAGTCTACATGACTGGGCGGGATGCAACAGTCGTGGCGTGGAACGAGAGAGGCTTCTAGCACCGATCATGATGTGGCGGATGCGCAAGGAAGATGGTGGACGGCAGGGGCTTTCAAACGGAAGACATTGGCGATTTCAGATACAGGAGACGGTGGGTCTAGCAGGTGCAAAGGTGCATCTCCGGTGCGTCCTGGAGAATAGTCGGGTGTGGCATCGGCGAAATGTAGAACGTCACGATTCGAGCTCAAAGGTAATTGAGGTCGAGATGATACGGAGCGGTGTCGCCCGTTTAGGAGCGTGCACCCCCAGTGAATCCCCAATTCCCCCACGTCCAAGCGAGCGAAGCCCGCTGTGTTGATTCATCTCACTCCGCCCGCCCCCCTTCAATATGTACGAGGACTCCTGGTACAATGCTTTTGTACCTAGGGCGGCGGTCAAGGCGGAGGACAAGCCCAAACATCGCCGCCGCGAGTCCCTGCTCAAGCAGCCAAACGTAAGCTCACAGCCCGCACTTTTGGTATGTCCGGCAGTGTTGATAATTATTTGCGCAGGAGAGCCAGGCTGACGTCGTGCGTGCAGAGGGCATCGTCGAGACTATAGAAGAGACGCAGGAGCGCGACAATGCTCCTCCTCAGGCCACCGTGGCCAGACGAGCCAAGTCATACAGCGACTTTTACAGCGTCGTACGCGCGCATATCAAGAAGGAGAGGGGGCTCGAGAGG
Source organism: Polyplosphaeria fusca (assembly GCA_010093805.1). NCBI lineage: Eukaryota > Fungi > Ascomycota > Dothideomycetes > Pleosporales > Tetraplosphaeriaceae > Polyplosphaeria > Polyplosphaeria fusca. The sequence goes on along the minus strand of ML996112.1, from coordinate 309,160 downwards.
AAGAGATCGCAAGAGAACATTAGCAATGAGCTGGAATTTGCCGAATGGTACAGCCAGGTCAACGAGGAGCTGTTGGAGGCCAGTCACGAAGAGTACACGCTCTACCAGGACCGACTGCACCAGACGCGCTCACACCTCGACAACATCATATCCGACACGTCGTCTACCCTCGACATACTCTCCTCGCTCTCAGACTCCTTCATAGCCGTCGACACCCAGACCAATACCTTCCAGACACAGTGCGAGGGGCTCATCGAGGACCAGAGGCGCATCACAAAGTTGGCCGACGACATGGAACAGAACTTGCGCTACTATTTGTACCTTGAACCCATCACAAAGCGGCTCAATGCTCCAGGTGCCGGAAGCATTGTGCGAGGCAAAGAGTTTACCGACATGTTGTCGAACCTCGACAGCTGTCTAGAATACATGCAGGCGCATCCGAACCACCACGAGTCCGCCACATACCGCTCAAGGTATCGTCTTCTTCTGACTCGGGCTCTCACTCTCATCCGTGTCCACTTTACGAACGCGCTTCGCGAGATCGCCGCAGATGTCGCCAAGCGAATCGCGGACCGGCAACTGAACGACACGACAATGTCTGCGCTGCTGTACGCAAAGTTTCGGGTTGGTGCGCCGGAGCTCAAGCAAATTGGGCTCGAGATCCAGAAGCGGGCTGTGCTGTCCAAGGGCGCGGAGCCTGGCTCGGAAGCTGAGTATCAGAGCTTGATGAACGAGCTGTACCAAAGCTACTCTGCCACTCGTGGACGCCTCATTCTGCCCATTGTCACCAAGAAGATTGGCGAAATAGCTCAAGCCCCGAGTTCGTCCAAGGATCTGGTATCTTTTGCGCGAACCAGCATCAGCTATATACGCGGAATATGCTTGGACGAGTATGACTTGTGGGGCGAATGGTTTGAGGGCGAGGGTGGCCTCTACGACTTCTTGGAGGCAATGTGTGAGCCTCTGTACGACCACCTGCGGCCACGGACCATCCATGAGACTCAGATTCTAAAATTATGCGAATTGTGTACTCTAATACAGACGCGCTATATGGAAGAGGAAGAGGAGGACTCATCACCGGTTGAAGCAAACAAGCTCGACTTTACGGCTCTCATTCATCCTGCGCTCGAAGATGCCCAGACACGCCTAGTGTTCTTGTCTCTAGCGATCTTACGAGATGACATTGAACGCTATAAGCCGAAACCAGAAGATCTCGATTATCCCGCAAAGAACAAGAAGCAATCACTTTCCGGACTGCGATCGGGTCCAGTATTGTCCGGAAAGAGGAATGCAAAATCCGACGTACCCCCAACCCCACAGATGCCGAAGACGCCGACAGTGGTAGAAGAAGACGATACAGATTCCAAATATAACTTTAATACTGAAGCTGCGTTCAAGGACTGGTATCCCACTTTACGCAAGGCAATCTGGTTGCTCAGCAAGATCTACCGACTGGTGCACGTAAGCTACCCCTTTCATCGATAAAGCGCAATATGAAGTCTGTCTAACACAAGTCCAGTCCTCGGTGTTTGATGATCTTGCTCATCGTGTAGTTCATGGAACGACTTTGTCGCTTGCCACTGCATCGGCCATGCTTGCCAAGTCGAGCTCTCCAACAGACGCTGCTCTGTTCCTCATTTCCCATCTACTTCTCTTGAAGCAGCAGATTGTAGCCTTTGATATCGAATTCGTCACACCAGAGACAGACCTCCAATACGACTTTACGAGCATTACCAACACTTTCTGGGAATTGCGGAGCCGCGGCGGCCTGTTCAATCCCCGAAGTCTGGTTGGCCTCTTGATCCCCAAAGTCGTGGAAAACATGCTGGATGCAAAGGCCGAAGTAGACGTTCGGCTTCGCGCCGCAATCACCGAGTTCACAGGACAATTCGTTTCCAGAATGGCGTCCGCGATTGAAAGCAAATCAAAGGGGCCGCAGAAGTTTTCTGCGGGCGAACCAGCAAAGCGAACAAGCCAAGTTCGCCAGTCGGTCGAACGCGAGACACCCTTCCTCCGCGACAAACTCGAGGAATATATAACCGATGCCCGAACTCGGGAGATGCTCGTCGCAGCGGTCATGGAATCAGTCCAGTCCAAGTACGAAGACTGGTTCGACACGGTGTATACTCCATCTGCCCAGACGAATGGAGTTGGAAGAAGTGGAAAGGGTAAAGGGAGAGAGGACGATGTGTGGGACCCGGACATGTTCAGCGAATGGACAACGGGCGTGTTCAAAGTAGGAACACTGGGACTAGGGATCGGGCAGGACGATGCAGAAGACATGGACGACGACAGTGATGCAGACAGCATGGGCGGGGTGAGCGGGAGGAGTGGAACCGAGAGAACAGGATTTACAGGTCTGAGAATCAAGATGTGAGGATGAGGCGATGGAATTAGTCTGAACAGGGCGGCGATACAAAAAGCATGATACCTTTGTAGTAGCCTCACACATCGAGACACTTGCCGATCAAGACTTCATCCAAAATATCTAAGAATTCTACATACGATAATCTACATTCTACATGGGGAATTTGGAGATTCGGACTTGTCTGCGGAGTTTCCTTTTCCACGAGAACGGAGGTCCGATGACGGGCCAGATCTCGTTCGGACTATGAAGGCTAAAGCCTAATGAGGAAAAGCGCACAGTGCCCCTCGCAAAAAAGTCGAGGCGCGTGAGTGACATGTCGGCGCCTGTTTCTGAGCAACCTTTGCAATCCTTTGCTCTAAACGTACCCGTCCACTCTCTCTTCTCCCTTGAGATTAAACACAGACAATTGAAGCCAGCATGTCTTCCTACGCCCTCCCCAAGTCCCACCAGGACGTATGTGCCCCGCGTCACAAAGAAGTTGCCAGATATTGACTCATGACAGCTCATGGAGAAGTCCCTGGTGGAAACAGACTCGGAAGTCGCTAAGATTATGGTAAGAAAAGTCTCCAGCCGCCTACAGTCACCAGACTAAAGATTTGTAGGAGAAAGAGATCCAGCGTCAGCGGGAGTCCATCCTCCTCATCGCCTCCGAAAATGTCACCTCGCGCGCCGTTTTTGATGCCCTCGGTTCGCCCATGTCGAACAAATACTCCGAAGGCTACCCTGGCGCTCGTTACTATGGCGGAAATGAGCACATCGATGCCATCGAACTGCTTTGCCAGAAGCGCGCTCTGGAGACATTTGGCCTGGATCCTGAGCAATGGGGTGTCAATGTGCAATGCTTGAGTGGCAGCCCCGCGAACTTGCAGACGTACCAGGCCATCATGAGGCCTCATGAGCGGTTGATGGGACTGGACCTACCCCACGGCGGGCACTTGAGCCACGGATACCAGACACCGCAGAAGAAGTAAGCTTCAGTTTGCTCGCGGAAATACGAGACTGACGATTGCAGAATCTCAGCAGTTTCTACCTATTTCGAGACCTTCCCGTACCGTGTCAACCTCGACACCGGCCTCATCGACTACGACCAGCTGGAGCAAAATGCCCTCATGTACCGACCCAAGGTCCTCGTCGCCGGAACATCCGCCTACTGCCGCGAGATTGACTATGCCCGCATGCGCGAGATCGCCGACAAGGTTGGATGCTACTTGATGATGGATATGGCACACATTTCGGGTCTCATTGCTGCTGGCGTGAACAAGTCGCCTTTCCCCTACTGCGACCTTGTGACAACCACGACACACAAATCCCTCCGTGGCCCTCGCGGTGCAATGATCTTCTTCCGAAAGGGAGTGCGCAAGACAGACGCCAAGACCGGCAAGGAGACGCTCTATGATCTCGAGGGACCGATCAACTTCTCAGTCTTCCCTGGCCATCAGGGTGGTCCACACAACCACACCATCACCGCTCTCGCCGTCGCACTAAAGCAAGCACAGACGTCTGACTTTAAGACGTACCAGCAGCAAGTCATCAAGAACGCTAAGACGCTCGAGGTCGCGTTCAAGGAACTCGGCTACAAGCTGGTTACGGACGGCACGGACAACCACATGGTCCTCCTCGACCTCAAGCCCCTGTCCCTGGACGGAGCCCGTGTCGAAGCTGTCCTCGAGCAGGTCAACATTGCCTGCAACAAGAACACCACACCCGGCGACAAGTCTGCTCTGACGCCGATGGGTATCCGAATCGGTGCGCCAGCCATGACATCGCGTGGTCTGGGCGAAGACGACTTCAAGAAGATTGCTAGCTACATCGACACGTGCATCAAGCTGTGCAAGAAGATCCAGGGCGAGCTGCCTAAGGAGGCTAACAAGCTCAAAGACTTCAAGGCCAAGGTTGCTTCCGGCCGAGTCGACGAGATCAACAACTTGAAGAAGGAGATTGCGGCTTGGGCCAGCACCTTCCCTCTCCCGGTCTAGATCATCCATGTCGTCTTCTTTTCTCAAGTTTGATTGGCAGTTTGCGGGGTCCGGCGTTTGGGGTATGTACTGATCACGTCGGTCGGCAGGACGGTTCAACAAAAGTCTGGCTAGCATATTCAACATGTACAGGAGGGTTCTGCAAGAGCTAGATTGGTATACTCTATTTATGTGCGTTAAGAGAAGGGGGAAGGCGTTAGAGGTTCGATTCGCTCCAAATGACCAAATATCCAAACGCACGACGACGACCATGGTCGTCAGCTATCATCGCTGCTTAACCAGCGACTCCTAAAATCAATAAAACACTTTCAACCCATCCATTTCCAACTCCCCTTGAACGCCGTGATGTCCTTTCCTTTCCCATCCCATCCTTTTCCAATATGCTCCCTCCTTCCCAAACAAAACCCCAGCTCACCACCACCCCCCGGTGCTCCCCCCCCTCCCAAGCCAATCCCTACACTCCCTCTCCCACATCCCCCACCCCCTCCCCCCTTCACACCCACGGCCCCAATACCCCCAAGCCACAAACCCGGCCCCGAAAAACACACCCATGATCCCCAAAATCAGAACCGAGATAAGTAACGCACGGAAACAGGTGTGGCGTCGGCGGAACGCGGAGGAGGGATAGCGGCTAAGATGTGGGGGTTAGTGGGGGTGTAGAAGGAGGAGGGAAGGGGGGGATGTACTAGGTGATTTGTATGGTTTGGTAGCATTCAGGGTAGCCGGGAGGAGTGGGGCGGATGAGGATGTGTTGTTCTGGGGGTTGGGGGCGGACGATCATGGTGGATGGGGGTGCGATGTGTGTATTCGTTTGATGTGGGTTTGGGTTATGGGGTGGAGGATGTGTTTGTGTGGAGGGGTGCGGAGTGGGAGGTCTGATAAGGGCTTATCGGGGTGCACGTGAGGGCGCGGAGACGCGACGCGATGGTGCCCTATGGAGCAAGGGTAAAACGCACTAAGGGGGCTTTGGGTGGGGAAGGCGGTTGAAATGGGCGACAATAGTTTGAGGTAATGAGTGAGACTGACCAGGGTATACAGCAAATAAAACAAGCAGTAACGTTATAGTAATATCATAAGCAATATGCCCCTGTGGACCCGCTGCACAAGAGCTCCTACACGAAGAAGTCACCTGTGTACCCCTCCCCACCCACATATCCAACCTGCGCACCAGTCATCTTCCACCTCGCCTAGTCGTCGGGGAACTCGTCGCGGACATTACTCACAAACACGTGATTGGCGTCGTCCCAGCGCTTAAAGTGGCGGCCCGCGAGTTTGAGCATGGCTTCCGAGGGTTCGACATTTTCACCGACGGGCATGATGTTCTCTTCCGCTACATAACGAATGGATTTATCGCAGACGCTAGACTGTGTAAGCGCGAGCATGAATGATCGAGGTTAGGGAGCTTACAGGACGTGGTAGAAGGACTGATCGCGCCCGCCGGAGAGGCTGTCGACGCCCATGTGCTGGATCCAGTCTTCGCCGGCGTCGCAGGCTGTGTCCCAGCCAGTGATGACACCCTCGTAATGGTACCGCTTGTGCTGGAAGAGTTCGCCTACTTTGAAGGCAACTTTTACAGTGTCTTCAGAGCGCTCGTGTCTCTCTTTACGCTTTGCATCGCGGCTGTGCATTTCGTGTACGAACTGGAGAAGGCGTCCGCCTTCCGGTTGACTGTAGTGCAAGGTTGGTTTGATTTCTTGACAAAAAGTTTATGCGTTGACAAGACAAAGATGCATGAGGTTGTGGAACCAAAGTCGAAAATGAAAGACTTACTTTGCAAAGAGAGGAATGACATGTTCTTCTAGCAACGTGACATCCCAAGGATAGTGTGTCTAGAGTATTGCCAGTCAATAGGTTGCCGAGTCGAGCAGGATCGCTAAAGATACAGTCTGGGCGGATCATACCTGAAAATGCTCCAGAAGATATGGTAGATACTGGCGCCTGCGGGTAGATACATTGGACAAGCCAGTGGAGTCTTCATCTTCTCGAGGGCCCAGGATCAACATGGCCCATATGGTGGAGTAGAAGGCGTTGTCCATATCTGGATACGCATTGAGCCAGCCAGTCTGGACGCCAAACACGCCAGCGTGACTCTGTCGAATAGATTGGACCGAAGTCATGATGTTGCGGGCAGTACGCAGAGCCATCTCGCGAGTATTGGTATCCGAGAGGTACTGATGGCGTTCTGATTGTGGAACTCCCATCTCGCGCAGAACTCGCTGCAGGTCCCCTTGATCTACTTCTTCCGAGGAACGGAAGGGATCAATGTACATGAGATCACGGCTATCAGCGTTGGTGGGCTTGAATACGCCATCGAGAGTGTAGTCTTTGGGCGCATAGACGAGACAGTATACGTGGAAGACAAAACCGCAGGGTCGTGCGTCAAGGCCCAGACGACGCGCAACAGCGCAATAAATGGCAACTGATATCAGTGGAAGCGATTCGTGCGTCGGTGAATGCAACGCAAGACCAATAAAGGAGTTGCGCAGTGCCCGGTAAACGCTGTCATTGACACCTTGGAAACCCTGCTCGCGGAGGAAGGCTGCCAAGGCAAAGGCTTGTTGTCTCGTAGTCAGTTCCTGGAATGAGGGATGCCGTTGGAGCACACGATGAGCAATGTCGTCGAGATCATTCTCCATGGTGGCAAAGTTCACATCCTCGCCAGTACGGGCAAAGATGTCGTATGCGCATAGCGCCGTCTCGAGAGGAATGTCTACGCCGTTGATCAAATCTTCCCAGACTTTGATGGCCATCTCCCGCTGTATGCGCTCCAGGGTGGCATTCGCGTAGTATCTCCGTGCGAGGACGTCCTCGGCATCGTCCGGACATGCACACTCCTCCAGTAAAGACTCCTTCGCATCGTAGCCAAAAGCAGCAATGGCATTGATTGCGCCAATGCGGCCGTGCTGTGTCTGCAAGAGGCCATCGAGCAGCCTTGTTACGTCCTTCTTCATGCGCAAGCGAGATATGAAGAGGTCGCGCCAGTCGACGTGGGAGAGCGGCCCCGCGAACTTGGCCTCGATATTATGTTGCGGAGCCCAGAACCTGAATTCTGTCCGGCAGTGGTGGCGCCACACGATGGGAGAGTCGATGGTGAGCTTCTTGAACTGCTTCGAAGTGCACGAGACATGGATCAACGAGCGGGGGTCGAGATGCAGAACTATGGCCTCGAGAATCTCGTTTGGGAGGGAGACGAAGGAGGGGCGCATTGAGGTGGACATGGCTCACTGGTGGCGTCGTGAGGGTGGGTAGGGCAGTCGACGTGAGTTCACAGGACTGGAATGCATTGCGCAGGCGAGTAATGAGGATATTGATGTCGTCAGAAGGGCGACGGTGGTGAATCGGAGACCCACTCAACTCCTGCGGGCCTCGGCTAAATCTGCCTTTGTCTGTCGGTCGCGATAGCGCACCCACTTGCCCTGCGTAACTGCGGCCTTCCGTTTGGTGCAAACCAATCCATAGGACGGGTCGGTGGCAGAACCAGCATGGAGCATTCATGGCAGGCCGATACCGCCCACATTCCCCAGACACTGGACAATGGCACGACAAGGCTGCGGGCAGCGGAAGACGGCGGAAGACCAACGAGATGAGATGGGCACGACTTGCAGCATATGCCTTTTGACGGCCCTTGCTGCGAGACAGCCATCGGGCGCGGTCCCAAAACTCAGCCGCGTGCGGCGTCCGCATCGCAATCATCCATCCAGGTAAGATCTGGCGGAACCCACGGCATTGGCGCCGGGACCACTTAGTTTACATCACTCCCAGCGCGAAGGCTGCAGCTCATAAACACCACCGTCATGGCCTAGCAGAAACGACAATTTTCCTCACCGCCCGTCTGTCTCCCTCGCTCTCCTGGTTTGAGATACCTAGTATTCTTCGACTTCATTTCAGCCATGGCAGACCTCTCCCGCGTCGAGTCCTTTCAGTACCCCGCGGCGCATCTGGGGCATCTGACCGACAATCAACAACAAGCCCTAGATGCCTTCAAGAAGCTGTCACAGGACCAAGGCTACTTCAGCCCCTCTGGTGCAAACGCTGGAGCGACCCACGATGACGAGACTCTGCTGTGTGTCTTTCTCCTCGAGTACTCGAATTTGGGGGCTAATAATTTATTGCAGGCGCTTCTTGCGCGCGCGTCGCTTCAACCCCCCAGAGGCCTTTAAACAGTTCAAGGCGACCGAAGACTGGCGCAAGGAACATGACGTTGTAGGGCTGTATGAGAAGATTGACACAGACGAGTTCGAGCAGACACGGAGACTGGTACATGCCCACATTTCAAGATGCATACGGCCCCCACCTGACAATCGAGCAGTATCCCCAGTGGATCGGGCGTCGCGACAAGCGTGGTATCCCCGTATTCGTCTTCGAGGTTGCCCCACTCAATTCCAAGAACATATCTGCATACGAGAAGAATCTAGCAAAGGCCACCTTGACCTCCCCGACCGTGCCTACGAAGAGCCTCCGCCTGTTCGCCTTGTACGAGTCATTGACGAGATTTGTGATGCCGCTGTGCTCTGCCATACCCCGCAACCACCCAGAAACACCAATCTCGATGAGCAACAACATTGTCGATATCAGCGGCGTGGGCTTGAAGCAGTTTTGGAACTTGAAGAACCACATGCAGGACGCTTCGCAACTGGCAACAGCGCATTATCCCGAGACTCTGGACAGGATATTTGTAAGTCAGACAATCTGTGATCTTTGGATTATATGCGCAGACCGTGAAGCGCCTTTCATGCGAAACAGTGTTGACAAGCCTAGATCATCGGCGCACCTGCCTTCTTCCCTACCGTCTGGGGCTGGATAAAGCGCTGGTTCGATCCAATCACCGTGTCCAAGATTTTCATTCTCTCCCCTGCGAACGTCTTGCCCACCCTCTCGCAATACATCGATCTCGATAACATACCGAAAAAGTATGGCGGGAATCTCGATTTCGAATGGGGCAGCATGCCCGTACTCGAGCCTGAGATTGAAGCTGCAATCAAGTGGGAAGCACCTGCCACACAGAACGGGAAAAACACCTTTCCAATTGGGCCCATTCGGTGGTCGAAAGGCGGCAATGGAAGCATGAATGCGATTGCTGTTGGCATGGAAAACGGGCAGCCGAGGAACAAGACAATCTTTACCATCGAGAACCCCGTGGATGCGAGAGCTATGCTAGGACCTGCAATCATCAATACGCCCATTGACGAGGCCGAGCTTGCCCTGACGACGGCTGGCACTGCAACACAACCGACAGACAAAGACGTAGCAGAGGCAGAAATGGATACTCCGCAAGACGGGACCCCCACACTTTCACCGACGCCGAATGCAGCAGAATCAACGCCAGCAACATCAGTCTCCGGCACAAAGACGGAAGAACTCCCAATACGCGCAGGCACCTCGGAGACCAGATACGCACAGCAGCTCGACACGCACGCCGCCGGCCAGCTAAAAGAAGGCACCCCCCACGCCGCCATCAACGACCACGGCCACGGCGACAAGACGGTAACAATGGAGCCCAACACAGTCGGTCAAGCGCCCAAGGAGATCTCGATCCAAAAGGAGGAACCCCCGGCTCCGGGCTACGTCGACCAAGCCAAAACCCTCGCGGCCACCGCAACCACGGCCGTCACATCCACAGTCGGATCTGCAGCCTCCACGGTCGGCAATCTAGTAGGCGGCGCCAAGACAGAGGAAAAGGGGGAAGAGAAGGTGGAGGAGAAGAGTGCGGAGGAGAAGGACATGGATGCGAAGATCGATGCAAAGGAAGCTCCGACGATTGAAGGGTACTTGAGGACTCAGGCGGGGAGCAAGGCTTAGAGGGTCCTATTCGTTTCCCACAATTTTGCGCGGCATGGATAGATGTGGATCCTGCTTGGGGCCAGGCATACTTTTTCTTTTCTTCTTTTTTGCATAGAGCGAACCGGAGCGCTTGTAGTACTGCCCAGGGCCTAGATGAGTGTAACCAGCGAGCATTTATCACACACACAATCACACACACAATCACAGATACGCATGCACACCTCCATAATTCAAAAGCCAATCCCATTGAACACCGTGTGCCTAAGCTAGTAGTACCCACCCGAGTTTCGTTCCAAGTCCCTTGCCTTAAATTAAAAAAAAATCCTCGAGAGAACAAACCACCACCATGCTCGACTTTTTTCAGGATGCTTCACTCAATCTCCCCTCACTTCCTCGCGCTCCTGCACCTGCAGGACCACAAGCCCCCCATCCTCTCAGCACGCATAATTCAAATGCAGAAAACACAGAGTACTTGTAGTCATCTCAATGTGGTAAGGTAGTAGTACTAGTAGCAGTCGTAGCAGTCAGTGTGGCTAATTTACAACTCGTCATGGGGTTCCTCGCCCGCGGCGCTCTTGGCCGCCTCGGTAGCTTCCGACGCCGCGCTCTTGACGCTCTCGGTGACTTCCTCGGCCTTCTCTGTCGCGGCCTGGGCCTGCTCGGGGAGGTCCTCGCTATCGTCTGCGGCCTCGGGCTCCGTGGGGACAATGGCTTCGGCCTTGTGCGAGCCGTTCTCCTTGATGAACTTGACGAGGTCCTCGACGGTACGGGCGCCAGAGTAGTCGATGGGGGCGTCCTTCTTGCCGGCAGCGAAGAGCTTGATCGTAGGGAAGCCCTGGATCTCGTCGGGAACGTCGTTAGCCGTGGCGTCGACCTTGGCGATGGTGACGAGCTTGGAGAGCTCCTCGGATGCGTACAGGCCAGCGAGTTCCTCGTACTTGGGGGCGAGGGCCTTGCAGTGTCCGCACCATGGGGCGTAGAACTCGAGGAGGACGTCCTTCTCGTTGTTCAGGACGAGCTCGTCGTAGTTCTTGGCGACGACGACGGTAACACCTTCCTGGCTCTCGGGGATGGGCTCCGACTTGACGCTGGGCTCGACCTTTCCGGCAACGAAGTCATCGACGAACTCGCCAACAGCCTTCTCGGTGATTTCCTTGGTCTGGTCGAAGGGGTACTTCTGGTTCTTGTCCGTTCGCTGGATGGCGAAGGCGGGGAACTTGCCAAGCTCGAGGTTGAGGTTTCCAGCATGCTGACCGAAGGCAGTTGCGTCGATAGTGGCGAAGTTGACAACGCCCTTGTGCTTTTCAGCAAGGGGCTTCAGCTCCTTGGCGAGCGTCTCACGCTCCTCGGGAGTCTCGGCGAAGATGTAGGCGAGAGGAATGCCAGCCTGGATGGATTTTAGTGGCGTGCCTTGGGCGTGAGAATGTGCAACTTACAGCCATGTAGCCGCTGTAGGTCTCAGGGCCGACCTCGCCAACGAGGGGAGTCGACGCGACCTTGGCGAAGTTCTCAATGGCCTCCTTCTCGAACTTCTCAGTGTAGATATCCTTGCCCGAATCGAACGACTTGTAGACGACGAGGCCGGGCTGCTCGACACCCTCGGCCTTGGCGAGCTCGGCGTCGCTGGTGGCGCCAAAGAGGTAGTTGTCACGGAGGCCGTTTGCGACCGCGGTGAAGGTCTCGTTCGAGGTCTTGTCATCGGCGGCGAAGTAGGCAACAAGGACGACCTTGTCGGCCGTCTTGAACTCCTCAATCGACTCCGTTGTGACGTCTGAAACGGCGGGCAGGGACTGCTTGGTCATGTACGATATGATGCTGGAGCTTGTTAGATGACGATTTGGATGGGATGTGGGGGCGTGCGTACGCGTCCGATTTCCGCTGGCCGGTGTAGGGCTTAATGTCCTCCTGGCCACGGAAGACCTTGAGGGTGGGGTAGCCCTCGACGCCATACTCCTGGCAGAGCTCCTGGTGCTCTGTGCAGTCGACCTTGACCAACGGGATATCCTTCTCCTTGAGCTTCGTCGCGGCCTCCTCGTACTCGGGGGCGAGGGCTTTGCAGTGGCCACACCACGGCGCAAAGACTGGGATGATTAGCTCCATACTCAATCTGAACACAAGCTCGAGGCATGCTTACACTCTGCGAGGACGAGGTCATTCTCGTCGATGAAGCCCTTGAACGAGTCTTTGTTGAGCTCGTGCACGTCTGAGGCGACGGCGACGGCAGCCAACAGGCCGCAGAGGGGGACGCTGTAGCGCATTGTGGATTATTAAAGAGGATGCTCGAAGAAAAGAAGGAGAGGCAGGATCGAGACGTTCCTGTGCGAGTTGAATTGAGGGTTAGAAGGGGTGGGCGGAGGAGTGCAGAGCTTGGGGGTTTTAATGTGTGCCCTCTGTGGCGTGCCAGTGGTGAAATCTCAAAGGTAAGGTGTCAAGTTCACCGCGGCGGCTGAGCCCTGCACTAGCCCCGGCCTGCCAAGCCGCGCCTCTACTCGCTCACCCACACTCACCCCTGCTTTGAAATCATGCCGGTATTGGACACGTAGAGCTCTGCTTGGGTCCCCTTTTCGTCTTCTATGCGTGGCTGCTATATCCTCTTCATTGCTGTTCCTCCTTCGCATCTCTTCCCGCCGGCCCCTGCAGATCCCTGCCCTCGTTATTAGCCCAGCGACTTCACTCTATGTCGTACAAAGCACGCGGGCATTAGAGCGTTGGGAGGCCAGCTGTCCTACGAGCACTCCGCGGCTTACAATTTCTGTGGTGGGACAGCGGATGTGGCGCATAGGGCTATGTTAATGGTTCACTAATCCCACCTTGTGAGAGTGGCCCCTTGTTCGCGACATCCTGCTCGTTATCACTGTTAGAGGGAGTGAGAAGCTTGGGACCAAGCGTCATTAAGCTTCCCTAACACTGGATGTTTCAAATTTTGAATCTCCTATTGGGTTTCTCAGCAGTCATTCCTTCGACTATCAATCTGTTGCCCTTTTCAACCAATCTTGAACTTCTACTCGTCTAGAAACGTTCCCAAGCTTTAGACTCAACGATACTCATGCGAGCAGAACTGGAAAGTCAAACAGCTGTACACACTATTTGAGCCATGGCATAAGCAAGGCCGGATGAAAATCCTTGCCGAGCCTTCCGACTGTCCTGTTAAAAAAATGGAAGTACTGGGTGGTACAAGCGTCAGCGGCTCATCCCTCGCTACCATCCTTCTCGCCACACACGCCAATGAGCGAGTCATAGATGCTCGCACCTCGACAGTTCCCGTGTAGTGCTGTGGCTGATATCATCTCAAAATTGGCGATTGAAACTTTGAGATGCTAAATAGTACATCGAGTCACCTAGTGCCTGTCTAGGTCACTTCAGTAACGTCCTATGTCTGAGAAGGGAAGCTACAATCCAACTACTAGGGCCTGAATCTTCCCAATGGTTGCTACTCCGATCCTATCTTGCTTCGTTCATATCGGTACAACAATTTCCCTCTGTCAGTGTGTCAAGCACAACGCGATCGACATCGTCCAGGCAATGACGCATCAAATCCAATAATAATGCAAGGCTAAAGAGTAGAGTTGCTTATATTCATACCCTCTAATATACTTCCATTCAAGCAACTGGAGCAACCGGCGCAACCTGCACATCCACTCCCAACTTCTTCAGCCGCTCCGCCTCTTTCCTCTTCATCTCCTCCTGGATCCGCACCCTCGCCGGCACAATCCCCCTCCTCTCCTCACTAATCCTCCACCCCGCCAACCTCTCCTTCCCAACCGCCCTCATCGTCTTCCGCTCCACAACACTATAGTCCCCATCCTCCCTATCAAAGCAAAACGGCTCCTTAATACTCACCGGCGGATTCGTAATAACCCTCACCCTCCTAAGCTGATTATTCGACGCCGAATGCAGCATGAGCGGATGCAAGAGATACACATCCCCCACCACCCCCGTCGCCTCGACAAACGCCTCATCCGGCATCCCCGCCGCCACCTCATTGAACCACCTCAGCCCAAACTCCTCCTGCACGAACTGCGGGTTCTCACCCCGCGGACTCATACGTGGACTCACGCCCTCGGGATGCGCATACAGATGCCTCGCCACAACATCAATCGCGCGCGGACAAATCATCGTCCCGCCACCCCCTGCCACGATGTCGGTCCACAGCGGAATCACGAGCAGAGCTTGCTCGGGCGAGTCGAGATAGTGCACGAAGAAATCTCCGTCTACGTGCCAGCCCTTGAGGGACTGGGGTTTGATGACTGTGTTGTGGCCGGCTGGCGTGCCGAGGTTGACGATGAAGCCGTCTTTCCAGGTCGAGGCTGTGGGGTTGACGCGGGCGGCGCCGCCGAGTAGGGAGCAGATGCCGCCCCAGGCTTTGGGGGCGAGGGTGGAGATGGAAAAGGATTTGAACCAGGGCATGTTGGTGCGTTCGGTGTGCCTGGGGGTGTTAGCGGGGCTTGTGGGCGGTGTTGCGGATAGATGGTGGTGGTGGTTCGCTTTGTGGAGAGAAAGGTGAGGAATACCATGTAGACATGTCGTTTGGGTCCATGCCGAGTCGAGTCCAGAGGGTTTCTTGAAGCTCGGCTGCTTGCTCGCGCGAGAAGCAGTTTTCGAGCTTGATCCATCCGTTCTCCATGAAGAAATCAATCTGCTCTTGTGAGAGCTGGTACTGTTCCTCTGCCATATTTGTTGTTTTCAAACTGCTTATTCTGAGTAGACTCAAAGAATTGATTATCTTTTGACGATTATGGCCCCTTCAAGATGTTTCGAACGTCGATGTAGTACAAGATTGGACGCAAGCGACACGCGGAAATTAAATACTGGCGTCAACATCTCACAAATGCGATTTCCAAGACGCTCTCTTGCAAGATTAACCAATAGCTGTAGCAGCAATTTATCCGGTTGCTGGTCGAACTAGTGCTACACACGTGGTGGTGCGGGGTGGGCTGTTTAGGAAAGCCGTAGCTATACCGAAGCCACAACCAGGTCAATGTCCAATGCCGAATACCGTGAGTATGCAGGTTCCACGATGGCGGGAATAGTGGCATGATGGTGATGACGATTATTTGTCCTTGTTGCCAAGCTTACTTGATTGGTTCGAACTTCAGAACACTCCAACGGTTTATTGTGGACGTTGTCATGCCAGAGCGCCCGAAGTGTGGATGAGAGAAGAATGAAAAGTAGATAGTGTGTTATCGTATATAAAATGGGCGAATGAGGGTGCTATTACATACACTAATTCCCAGTCCACCATGTGTAGTTGTTGGTCTGCTCCGCCGTATCGAAAACCAACTCCGAACTCGAATTAAGCGGCCGATCCGGGAACACGTTGAACAAGTCCGTCCAAACCTCCATGCTGGAAACCTCGACGCTGGCGCCATCAGCAACATAAACGCCAAAGCCGGTACTGTCGTTGCGGCTCGGATATACGCGCGTAGTCAGGGCAAATCGGTCCTAGATTCCTTTAGCTTGCTGATCGGCGAAATCAAGGTTGGAGACTTACATTAGCAAAGACTTCCAGCAAAGATCCATCGGAATAGACGTGCATAGTCACGTCCTCGATGCCGGTCTTGGCGAAGGTGTAGGGGTAGAAATATCCAACGACTGTGTAATTGGAGAACTCAGTGATAGTAGAAGAATGACTCCGGTTGACATTGATAGTGTAAGTCAATGGATCGAAATAGATCGTGGTGAATTCCTCGCCACCTGGCGATGCAGCCACTGTGAGACCAGCCGGCCCAGAGAAGTTAGAGAAGGTTGCTTTTATTTCCATGTGTTGGGTGCCGTTCCATGCGGTTGAGCTTGAGTTGACAGATCCAACTGCGTAGTTCTGCTGTTGAGTGCCGTTGCGTATGCCGGACACGACTTCCTCGAGCGGGCGTACTCCGAGGGTGTAGGCCGTGAACGTACCATCGTTGTGCTCAACGAGTCTATTATTGCCCAAAGTGGTGAGATTACCATTGGCATTGACGATGCCTTTTGAAATCTTGACAAACTGCTCTCGTGGCAGACCGAAGCAACCCTGAAATCCCTGTTGGTTGATACCGAGATCATTCATCTCTTCGGGAGCCCATCCCCACTGGACCCGGCGGTTATTCTTGGTATCGTTGAAGCTCGTCACGGCGTATAGTAGACCCCAGTCAACTGCGCCACCGGCAACAGGCGTAAACTGAGCCGATCCATTCGCTCGTCGTGAGACAAGTCCCTCGTTCCAGAGACCCCATTGGGGGCGTGGATGGAAAGATACATTGCCACCCTCGGTGCCCATCTGCACATAGTAGTGGGTATCCCCATTATCGTCGTCGAGAGAGAAGAAGTTCGAGCTGATAGAGTAGCATGTCAGTGTTTGTATAAGCGTACGCAGACGGGTTTTAGGGCGAAGCTTATAGATTACGGGATGAGGTTTGCTAGTACAATAGGAGCTTTTTGTACAATGTACTTACACCTCAAAATTGAAAGCATACGTTCCCGTTTCAAGAACGCTGCTCAAGCTGGTGTTGTCCGCAGGCTCCCACAAAGCTCCCAGGTACGTCCAGTCTGTAAGATTGGTTGCAGGAGCGCTGTAAAAGGGAATGCGAGGCCCGACCTGCTTTATTCCCGAGCCCAATACTGCATAGTAGTGCGGCTCAGTTTGTCCAAGGATGCGATCCATCTCCGGCCACGGCTCGAAAAATGGGTCTCTCCATCCGGTAATGTTCCAACCCTCGGGTGGATGGCCGATGACGGGATTGCCTTCATATTTTTCCCACGTGATCCCGCCATCGCTTGACGTCGCGAGACTTTGTGTTTCTGTGCCATTGAGATATGGAAGCGCCCAGTTCGTCGGCAAACGCGACACTGACGTATAAAAAATAAGAAGAGTTCCGTCCTGTTCGCCTTCAAGATTGACTGGCTGGGCTGTTCCAGAGAAGATGCCTAGACCGTCGTACGATCCGACAGGCCCAGTCACAAGTGCTTCGGCATTGTTGCCTTCCCAACCACCGACATCTGTCCATGTTATCAAGTCCTTAGAAGTAGCGTGCCTTGATCTTGTCAACACTATGTGCAGTGTATCATTCTTTGCGTCTTACCCCCAAGAAATGTTCCCTGGTACGAATTAGTGAATGAAACTGCGTTTCGCTAAACACTGACCCCAATTGACATGATACGGATGCCACTGGTACATGACATGATAAGTTTCTCTTATCGGATCATACATCATTCCGCATGGATCATTCATCCATCCAGCCGGTGCAATGAAATGAGAGGTAGGTCGCCATCTGGTGAACAGGCTGTTGTTGCTCATTGATTCGATCATGGACGCGTCCAAATTCTGGCCCATGACGCCGGGCAAGGCACAGAGCATCAAGCTCAGCAATGAGTACTTTTGCGCCATCATGAATGTCCAATTGGCGCCTGCGATTAAATGTGGGCACACGGGTGGAAGACATCAGCATGGGTTGGGAGAGCCTTTTATACTAACAAGAGTGGCCCGGATCAAAATGTGATTCGTCATCGGCCTTCATCATTTGGATCGACGAGCTTTGAGCTCAAGCAACTAGGATCTGGGCCCCGACATGGCGCAGGAACGGGTGACCACCCAGGCAGAACTTGACATGGCGGGTGCAGTGGTCGATCTGGATCCCCGCAACCCCTCTCTCCCCACGACCAGGAATCATCGGACACGAGGGACGGGAGCCAACCGAGTCCGACTCCACGTCTGGACGCTACTAATCGAGTTGAAGTATAGCATTCGCTGGAGAAGATAGTGATGACGCAGGTGTATATAACTAAAGAAGGACCAACAAGGACTCAGCAGCGGGGACTACTCCGTCGAGTCGAACGACATGCGAAGTCTTCAATGTCGAAGGGAAGCCAAGCGCGAAGACCTTGATCCGACAGATCTCATCTTGTGCCGAGGAAGCCCCAAGGAGCTCGTGAGGCTCAACTGACTCCGAATATTCGACCGAACCGTGTGATCCGCTAAAGTGGCTGGACTGGATGCAGCATGGGAGTTGCAACGGCATCATTCCAGTGCGGGTGAGGACAAGTCTCTCACATGCTACCTACATTCTCAAATGGGCGACAGAATTAACAGGTCGGGAAGCGCATTGCATTGAAAGATGAAGCTGCGAACGTTTGGAGATGGGTGGGATGGATGCGGCTTGCTCGCTCGGCCCAATCGTCATCGGAAGCCGCGGGTCACGTGTGGTGCGCTTCCGAGCTTCCACTTGTTCCAACGTGTTCTCACGCCGCGAACTGGACTTTGTTCTTGGCCTGCGCAACCCTCCCCCCCATTTGAGCTCGTGTCTTGCACTCAGATGGAAGCCTCCATTCTTTCCTAATCTTCTTTTACCGCCATGCCCTTTGCAATGACGAGATTGCAGATCTACGTCGCGGTAAGCTCACCGATACACGCTCCATCGAGGAACACGCAGATTCCTGACATGCTTTAGGGCTCGGCCGTCCTGGCCAACGTAGTGCTGCTGCGCGCCTACTATGAGCGTCCAAACTTCTACTCGGCCGCCGTGTACATCTCGCAGAGCACCGGCTCGCTAATGGTTCGCAAGCCCGACAAAACCCCATACAAACACGCAAGCTGACCGGCTTCAGTTCTTAATCAACCTTGCCTTGATCGTTTTCGCGAGCTTTGGATATGGGCTTCAGCAGCTCTTCTACGGTCCCCTCCGCCCCATCGAGACTGAACAACTGTATGACAAGGCATGGTTTGCCGTCAGCGAGACCCTTTTGGCAATGACCATCTTCCGCAACGAACACGGGGTGTGGTTCTTTACCATGTTCCTATTCCTTCTAGCGGGGAAGGTCTGGCAATGGATTGGAGAGGGACGCGTGGAATTCCTCGAGCAGCAACCCCCCGCGAATCCCCGCCTATTTCATACCCGACTGGCGAGCTCCCTCGTGGCGTCGGTCGGTTTCGCCGTATACATGACAAACTACTGCGTCGATTCTATACTACAAGATTCGCGTCCAGGTGTCATGGTCATGTTCGGCTTCGAATACGTTCTTTTGGCCATTGTCTCCTTCTCAAGCCTCTTACGATACGTTCTGTCTCTTGTTGAGATATACATTGTGTATCGGCAGGAGAAAGCAAGGGACGAGGCGCGAACCATTGCGAGGGCGCAGAATACGCAGTCAACCGATGCGGATACTTCTCCAGATACGCCCGCTGTGGAGGAAGACGACGACGACGACGTCGACGGAGATGTTCCTGGGTGGGAAGAAAAAGGTCGCTGGGTCTTTTACCTCGACCTTGCTACGGGTATGTATGGATTTGTCTGATCACGGCGTTGCTAACACAACCTAGACTTCATCAAATCCGTTGTTTACCTGGGCTTCTTCATGATCCTCATATCCTTCTACGGCATTCCAATCCACATAATGCGCGATCTCTTCATGACTATTCGCTCGTTTGTCAAACGCGTCAATGACTTTATCCAGTACCGCAATGCTACGCGCGACATGAATGCGCGCTATCCAGACGCGACTGCAGAAGAACTCGGCCGGGAGAACACTTGTATTGTTTGTCGCGAGGAGATGCGACCCTGGGTCCAACCTGGCGCCGAGGGTGCTGGGCGTGTCGACGAGCGACAGAGGCCGAAGAAGCTTCCTTGCGGGCATGTCCTTCACTTTAGCTGCTTGCGAAGCTGGCTCGAAAGACAACAGGTCTGCCCTACGTGCCGTCGTTCAGTTCTTGTCGACACACCGTCGACCAACACTCGCCCAAATAACCAGCCCAATCAGGCCGATATGGGGCAATGGGATCGACAAGCCGCCGGAGGAATAGGCCTAAGGGGACTGGCTGGGAATATGGCCAACCAGCGACAGCCGCCCGCCGGCATACAAGGTCAGCCTGCGCAACCGCAGGCCCCAGGACGACCAGGACAACAAGCCGGCAACCAAAATCGGCCCGCTGGCAACATGCGGGTGTTCAATTTCGGGCCCATCCGGATCGCCCTGGGAAATCTGCGACTGCCAGAACAGCAACAGGGGAATGCGAATAACAATGCTGCTGCGAATCTTGCTGAACAGCTTGTCCAAAATCAGCAGCAGCAGCAAGTTCAGAATCAAGCAGCTCCACAGGTGCAGGCCATCTACCCCCTCGCACCCACTCCCGCAGCCACGTACTACAATCCAGCAGACATACAGTCTGATATACTGCGTATTCAGCAGAACATTCTAGACTCTGTCCGCCAGCTCAACGCTCAACACGATCAGTTGGACCATGTGCACGCGCTTCTTGGAGAACTAAATCGCCTTCAGCAGGCGTCGGGCGCCTCCGGCCAAGGGTTGCCTCCCATTACACCCTTGAATGCGAACTACGGGCCGTGGCCGATGCATCCTCAAGCTTTTTTCGCTAGAGGACCCGTCGTCAGGCAAGGCGATCCTGGTCTACCGACAGGATTACATCTGCCCGAAGGTTGGACCCTGACGCCAATGCACTCCACATCAAACGTCACGGCCCCGCAACTCAATGACAACCGCGATGGAGGACAGCAGAGCAGCGCTCCACAAGCGGCAGCGCCTTCGACGAATAATCCACTCGCGACGGATTCTCCGCGCGAGCGTCCCTCTTCCTCGGGAGCACCAGGCGCTTCAAACTCCTCCGCTGGCCCTTCTTCCGCTGGTCCTTTCTCCGCTGGCCCCTCTTCGAAACCTGGTGAGCCAAGCTCACTGGAATCGAGTTGGAGTTTTGGACAAGTCGAACGAAACAACGATGCCGAGGGCTCGAGCTCTGCCGTCGCTAGCAGCAGCACCGAAGGTCAGAACTTGACAAGAAGAGCCGCTATGGTCGAAGATACAGAAGACAGCGGGCAATGAGGCTCGAGGGTTGGTTGTACTTGTGGCATTGTATAGCATAGCGAGGCGTTTCTGGGATATGACGCTGATTAGCGTCGAGTGTATGACGGAGCTAGGCATTAAAGGCTACCGTTTAGCTTGTAAATGTAACAATGGCTTGAAGCAGACAACCCGCCAACGGGGTAAATCGCTCTCGTGGAGTACTGCAGTTGGTGGGAGATAGTAATGCATGCTTCCGTCGATGCAGAGGCGAGTGCATGGCAATGAAGCTCCCACGCCCAACGGAGTGCCCACCGCAGAGGGCCGCCCGAGTGTATGCATCTCGCTTGAGCCTTGGACTCCACTCAGGATGGTCGCAATGGCAGGGTCATCCCATCGTCGCTGGCACTGGCCACCTTTTTCTGCACACTCGCTCATGGCGGGGAGTTTAATCGGCAGTCTGGCCCCGCCTTAAGCCGCAGTTGGACGGCCTCGGATGTGGTGCGAAACGGCATCAGCCACTCACATCTCAAGAAGCCTCCAAGACTCGACCTCGCGGCGGCTACAGAGGCCAGTCGACGCGAAACGGCACACTCGATCCAGTCACAGATGTAGGAACCCAGGAAACGCTTCCAGGGCTGAGCCCCCACCACTGCGGGATCGTCGAGTTGGATAACTACAAAGGGAATCAAGCTCCCACCACCAGACCTGTGACTCTACGGTGCTTTTCGACTCTCGTTCCTTTCTTCTCGTTCATGTAACTCGTGCCATGTCGATATCTCAGAATGTCGACGGGTCGGGGCACGGAGAGGTGTCAAATTGTGTGTTCAATTTGATACACGCCTTCACAAACGGCTTAAACATCTTCAAACGGCTTCGACGTCGGCGCCGGAAGAGAAAGGGCAAGGATCACAAAGCCCAAGTTGATCCGTCGTCTGGTGCAGAGCTACAGTTGTCCAATTCATTGCGACGAGGACCTGCGGATATTCAAGACAGCTATGAGAAACACTATAGCATGGCTGGAGGTGTTTTCGCAAAGGGCGACTGTAAGTTCCCCGGAAGCATGGTCTTTCCCTGGACGAGACGGAACGGTGCT
Organism: Polyplosphaeria fusca; assembly: GCA_010093805.1. NCBI lineage: Eukaryota > Fungi > Ascomycota > Dothideomycetes > Pleosporales > Tetraplosphaeriaceae > Polyplosphaeria > Polyplosphaeria fusca. The sequence continues at coordinate 287,175 of ML996112.1, read as the reverse complement.
GATCATCGTGTTCACGTAGCCATTGCGCATGCATCCCTCGCCGGAACCCTTATCAAACTAAACACTGGCCTTGTGGCAATCATCGCCGCCTTCTTGGAACGCGATTCGAAACCGAATCAGCTGAGCCTTGATTACAAGTCGCTCACGCATCTATCCGAAGCCTCACGGGCAGACGCACTCGAGTCCATGGCTCAATTGTACCAGCGCTTGAGCCAGTCACAGCTCCAGATACACCGGACGGGGGCGTGTCCAAGATGCGGAAGCATGAAGCACCACAACTGCTCGGAAACCGTTGCTGCTAATAGCACGATGACAGACAGATCATCATCCGACAAGAAGAAGCACAGAGGGACAAGGTCGCGAACTCACGGGCCCGTCGTGGCTCGAGTCGCAGTGAAAAGCTCCAACTCAACACAGCTTGCCATGGTCCGGCCGCGAAACACCAGAAAAGGCTCATCAAGTAGCAGTGGAAGCTCCACCAAGTCGCAGTCAACAGCGCCCAGCTCGCCGTATGCTTCCCCCATGGACTCACCCCTCCCCGCATACACACCTATCGATGCATATCCCCCCCAACCCCACCACCAACCCCCTGCTCCCACAACAAGACGCAGAGCAGCCTCCATCGACGGCCCCCGACCAACAACCTGGCCCCACACCCGCCCCGACACAACCCCTCTCCCCGCTCCCCTCCCACCCCCAAAAAGCCTGCCTGTAGTCAAACCGCACTACGATCCCCCTCTTCCTCCAGCCTCACCCACCCCTCGACGCCGCACCGACAAAGTCACGCCCTCAACCTACACCTTCGCATCCGACAGCACAAAGCTGGGAGAAATCCCGCAGCGCAATTGGACGACGCCTTGGAACTATGAGGAAGCGGAGCGACTGAATGCGGAGGCGCTGGCGAGTGGGTATGGAGGGGTGGCGCCGGTGGAGAGTAGGCCGAAGGCGAAGAAGGGGATTTTTAGGTTTTTGAGGAGGGGGGCGGATGAGAGTGGTTGAGGGATGGGATAGGTTGGGGTGGGGTGGGGTTTTCTTGTGTTACGGGTCGAATTTCTTATGTTTTGAGGCAAAGATGGAAACGTTCACGCGATTGAGAAGATATACCCGCATTTGTTTGGTGGTTGGGAATGGGAGTTTTGGAGATTTGATTAGGGTTCAATTATGAGTTTTATGAATCTAGGAGCACGTATCTACGTTATGTGCGATAGTCTGTTGTGTTCACCAGGCATTAAAGCTGGCCTCTCTTGCCATTCGACCCTGCCGCCGCTCTAAGCCGATATACAGCTTTCACACCAGCTCCACATACAACCCTGACCCGTCTTCAGCTCGTTCAGCAGCATCACACAAATCAACGCCCATAGGCGCGAATCATACACGAGCACCAGGACCCAGCGACCTCATCTACGTCTCCCCGCTCCACCTCAACACATGAATCCCTTCCCACCCCACCCACCTAATAAGCTCAAAAGCAATCAACTGAAAAGCCAGACACGTGACAAAGATAGCCGGAAACTGCTTTCTGAGCAGCGGAGTAAAGAGCTTGTCGTTGTTCAGCGCGATGAAAGCTTCGGACCTTGGACGGGTGTATATGCCGGACCAGCAGGCGCATGTGTTGAACCTTAAGACAGGATAGAATGTTAGTGTAGGGTTCTGGAGATGGGGAGGGGGTGAAGGCAGTGCTGGCTCTCTTGATCGATCTAGAGCGTGCATCTGAGACACCTGTCCAGGTGACTTTGAGGAGAGGTAGACACTTTGTATCGGGACTTTACTTACATGCCACACGCAGATAGAATAATCAACAAAGTGGTGGTAGAAGCGATGCCAAAGTCCTTCCACCGATTGAAAAGCTCGTGGCGGCGATTGAAGGGCGCGGCGAGCGCGTTGGCGATGTAGACGAGAGTGATGCCAAGCAGGAGGAAGAAACGGCAGTTTGGGCCTGTTGGTGGAAGGTACCAGAGCAGCGCGAGGCTGTTGACGACTGGAGAGAGGACTGGTAGGATTGATAGAGTGAGGAGATATATCTGACGTAGGTTGTTGCGTCTGTTGTTTTTGGGCTGCGAGGACCGAGTCACGTCATCGGTGCTAGAGTTGGGAGGAAGGACTTCGGTCGTAGTGATCAGCGTGGCGCCGGATAGTTTATCGAGTTCGATGCCGGTCTCGATTGCGCTGTCATCTTTGGTCCATTTGAGTTTCAGGCCATATTCGGCGTAGATGCTTTCTACTGTTTTCCGGCAGAAGCGCTGGGTTGGGAAACTCCCGACGACGTTCGATAGCAAGATAGCTGCGATGAGCCAGTGCGAGAACATGGCTAATGCTATTCGTCCTCCAGGCACTGTTGTCCAAGAGCCGCCTACTGTGGTTACGAATGCTGAGATGGCTTGCCAGATGTAGAGGACGAGAGCGATTAAGGCAAGCAGGAGCCGGCCCGATCTCGTCTTTGCGATTTCAAGGGCAATGGCATGTTGGATCTTGAACTGTCGTTTGGTAGACAATGAGGATGTCATTATCTTGTGTACCACAGATGCATCGCGTACGTTCATGTTGATCGCTGTCTTAAGGGCGTGCAGGTAGGTGGCCATGATACGTTTTTCGCGCTGAAGCGCTGTTTCTGCTGGATGTTTCCATCTTGTCCAGGCAATGAACCGCTGATACCATGCCAACTGCTGATACTGAAGCCTAATTTGCTCTGGAGTATCGGATCCAAGTTCATTTTCAGCGAAGCGTAGGCAAGATCGTGCCTCATCAATCGTTTTTAGGATGCCGCGGAACCAATCGAAGGGGTTCGCCAGGATATGGACTGTATCCCACCAACCGTTGTCATCGCGGATGGCCTTTTGGGTCAAAAGCATCTTCAACATTCAGCGAGCCTGATTCATTCAACGGGAAGGATGTACATACGAGCGCTGGAAGTACCCACGCGTTCAAGATACTGCCGGAATCACTGTAAAAATGGGGCCCAGGGCCCCCACAAAGGGTGTCACATCCTGTCAAGGTCACAAGAGGATCTGCTGGGGTTGAGCCTGCCTGGAAGAGGTGAGGGTGTTGAGTGTGATCCGCGACGTTTGGGTACTCTTTATGGACTCTGTCGAGGCACGCTTTCCAAAGAATAGCTGCTGTAGGAGTTGCGGCAACTAGAAGCAAGCATAACGTTGATAGGACACTCCGCCTTTGGAGACACATGCGGAAAGATTCTGCGCGGGGATAGGAGTTCTGTCGTGAGCTGTTCAAACTTGGACTGCGATCGGCAACGATGGAGGAAATGTATCTTGATTCAGCATCCATGGGAGCCTAACATGGTTGTCGTGATGCATAGCCCCATGGCTGAACTCTACTGGCGCGCGTTATACAAGGCTGTCTTTACAGGTCAGACAAGCATCGTATCTAAGCTAAGAGTGCCGCGAAGCTCGCTTGAATTAGCTATTTCGGTCAAGAAGCCATGGAGTCGTGAGGCACGACGAGACAAAAGCGCCACATGCGCGGTCTAGGCCACTGAAGCTGGAACATTGCGATGCTGCTCGTGTGACGATTGGCTTGGCTGCATGTAACGCATGTTGATTCGTGATGATACGAAGGCGCATCAAGCAATACGGCTGGCCGTCCAAAAGTGACCTATAGAATTGGATTTATGAGGTAAACGAGGCAGACACCAGTCAACCGCTGTGACGAAGACATGAGGCGGATCTCCTCCAGCGCAGCATAGGGCCTGGACCTAGCGGGAGAGCTTTGGGATAAGGTGCTGTCGTGATGTAGGTTGGAAGATTCTCCTTTTAGGCGAATATATCTGGTACAATGTGTGTTAATAGGTCGGGAATCAATACCAGCTGAATGGTGCTATGCGGAGTTGTTGAACGTCTCGTGCATTCGTGTTTTGGACTGGGCGGCTGCAACGCACGCATAGCTCTGCACTTGCCTGTTAGCTTGACAAGTCCCTGTACGAAGACGTCCAAAGCTAGCAGTTGCATGTCGCATGTCGCGTTGTATGGATTGCTTGAAAAGGGAATTTGACATGGCAAGATGCTGGCGTCAGCACCTCGGAATACGGTAACGTGTTGCTGCCCCGCGACATCAACCTTAGAAAGCTTCAGGCGAGCTGATGGCAAGCAACGACCTCTCCAACGAAGCTCCCTCCTGCCATGGACCTCTATAACAGGAACAGAGCATATTATTTGACTTGTCTCTAGAGGCTACTCAACGTCGATGTTGTGCTGAAACATGCTCCTGCTCGACGTCTTTCTGGTTCTCCTGCTGCCTACCTCCGCTGCCCTCCGCAGCAGTGGGGAGGCAGCTCTGGACGAGCTTATCGCTCCAGAAATGCCACGAAAGAGAGTTGCTATTATTGGTAAGTAGGCTAACGAGTATCCTTCCGAACGCTGCTAACACTTCGTAGGCGCCGGAGCTGGAGGCGCGTCCACGGCATTCCACCTCTCCCAGAACGCGAAAGACGCGGGAATCCCCACCGATATTACAATCTTCGAGCGATCCTCTCACATTGGAGGACGCACTACAACCGTAAATGCCTGGTCCGACCCGACTACGCCAATCGAGCTCGGGGCGTCGATATTCGTCGAGGTGAACACGATACTCCATGATGCTGCGAAGCATTTCAACCTTTCCACGTCGTCCGCCGAGATACCAAAGGCTGAAGGCATGCCAGATCTAGGTGTTTGGAATGGCGAGGAATTCGTGCTGATCACAAGCAATGAGGATGGATGGTGGGAGAAAGCAAAGTTGCTTTGGAGATATGGCCTTGCGCCTATCCGAACGAATTCGCTGATGAAAAGCACCGTGGGCAAGTTCTTGAAAATGTACGAGGAGCCGCTCTTCCCGTGGAAATCGCTGAGCGAAGCCGCCGAGGAGGTGGGCTTGAGAGATGTCACGGCCGTTACTGGACGGCAATTCCTGGAAGCCAATGGCATCGGCGCAAAGTTTGCGGACGAGGTGATTCAGGCCAGCACTCGGGTGAATTACGCATCCAATATCGCTTTGATCCATGGATTGGAGACCATGGTCTGCATGGCTACGAACGGTGCCATGTCCATCAAGGGAGGAAACTGGCAAATATTTGCGCACATGCTGAAAGACTCTGCGACCACACACTTAAACACCACCATCACCAAGATATCCAAGCAAGACGACGACACCTTCTCGCTTACGACGTCATCTGGTGATACGTCGACTTTCGACCACGTCGTTCTTTCCGCGCCTCTCCAATTCTCAAATCTCGAGATCGAGCCCGCGCCGAAGCATACCCCCGATCATATACCATACGTAAAGTTGCACGTCACCCTCTTCGCCTCTCCAAACAAGCTTGATCCGGCTGCTTTCAACATGGAGCCGGGAAAGGTCGTACCACAATATGTGCTCACGACCTTGGCAGACGGGGAGGACTATGGCTCCAGTCCCAATGGCGTAGGCAAGGCGGGCTTTTTCAGCATATCGGTCTCCGGGTCAGGTTTAAATCCCAAGTCGTCCCCACCGTACCGCCCAGAGTACATTTACAAGATATTCTCGCCGCTTCGCATAGACTCGGAATTCCTGTCTAAGATTCTGGGCACGAAGGTCCCAGAGCACGAACAAGAGGACAATGGCCCTGTGACCTGGATCTATCACAAGGTATATTACTCATATCCATACGAGTATCCGAGAGTCACCTTTGAAGAGATCAAACTGGATGATAAGTTATGGTATACGAGCGGCATTGAGAGTTTTATCAGTACTATGGAGACTAGTGCTCTAATGGGTAAGAATGTCGCGAAACTGATGGTGAATGAGTGGTCTGAAGAGCAGTCGGACGGACAGAAAGAGGCATCTGGTGAGCTCAAGATGCAGGACGAAGGCGAATGGCGATTCGGGAGTTTAAGAGACGAACAGCAGAAGCCAATCAAGGCCAAGCTGTGAGTGTATTGATTTTGGTTGAATTCAAGATTGCCATGGCATTCAGACCCTGTGATGCTTCTCTTGCTTTGCCAATGAGGTGGGGCGCGACTTCACGTGCCTAGCGCGACGCACGCGTGTCATGGTCCGTGCTTGTCCGTTTGTTTACAATCAACCTTGCCCGCCGTCGCACGAGCAGTGGGATCCAAATACACCCAACGACGACACGACGACACGTTACTGACCCAAAAACTGCAGTCAATATGTCGAATGTCTCCCCTCGAAAGTCGACGCGCGCAGCCGCGACGCGCAGGAAAGCGCCCATTGTTGACGATTCAGACGAGGAAGAGAACCAGAAGCCGCAGCTTCGACAGGACAGCGAAGACTTCGAGCCTGAGCCTGAACCGCAAAAGAAAGCGCCAGCCAGGCGAGGCAGGCCAAGAAAAACTGTGGTAGACGCAGACACTCCGAAGACGACGAAACGGCGGACGCGCCCCGACCCCATTGAACCGACGCAACAATTTACTCCAGAGCCCACCGTCGAACCTCCATCCCCAAACAAAGCGTCTTCGCCCAGGAAGCGCTCGAGTGTGGCTCGATCTGCAAGAAAGCCGCGCGCATCGGCCGTCTCAATGTCACCGAGCGTCGCCGAGGAGGAGGAGGAGGCCTCGCAGCTGCCCACACCCAAACCATCTACCTCTCCCGAGCCATCAAACGTCCCCGGCACGCCCCTCGCCGACATCACCGATAGCGCCATCAACGAACAGACACCGGAACCGCAGCCGCAGATAAAAGTGGAAAAGGCAGCTTCACCCAAGCCGGTCGAGGAGCAGCCACCCGTGGATATCGTCGTGCGGAAGCGGGCAACAGCCATCCCCGCCGTACACGAGCCTTCAGAACCTAAAGCACGCACTGTGATCACTTATCTAGTTCTCACAAACTTCAAGAGTTATGCCGGAAGACAAGAGGTCGGGCCATTCCATACATCTTTCTCATCCGTCGTAGGCCCCAACGGCTCCGGAAAATCCAATGTCATCGACTCGCTGTTGTTCGTTTTCGGGTTCCGCGCAAGCAAAATGCGCCAAGGGAAAATATCGGCCCTCATTCACAATTCGGCTGCGTTCCCCGATTTAGACTATTGCGAAGTTGAGGTGCACTTCCAGGAGGTCATAGATCTTCCTACAGGAGGCTCTGAGGTTGTTCCAGACTCTAGGCTTGTCATCTCTCGAAGAGCCTTCAAGAACAATGCCAGCAAATACTACATCAACAGCAAGGAATCGAGCTTTACAGTGGTCACAACCCTTCTCAAAGATCGAGGTGTGGACTTAGACCACAAGCGATTCTTAATTCTGCAGGGCGAAGTCGAGTCCATTGCACAGATGAGACCAAAAGCAGCAAACGAGCACGATGATGGCCTGCTGGAATATCTTGAAGACATCATCGGCACATCCAAGTATAAGACACCCATCGAAGAGTCTGCTGCTGAGACAGAGACTCTCAACGAAGTGTGCTTGGAGAAGAGCAATCGAGTGCAGCACGTTGAAAAGGAGAAAAGCGGCCTCGAAGACAAGAAGAACAAGGCCTTGGCTTACATTCGCGACGAGAATGAGCTAGCAACCAGGCAATCGGCCCTCTATCAACTCTACATTTCCGAGTTCGACGATCACATTCAAGTCAACCAAGAGTCCGTTTCCCAGATGCAAGCCCAGCTTGACGAGGAGTTGCAAAGGCACCAGGGAAATGAAGAAGGCATCAAGCAACTGGAGAAGCAGTACAAGAAAGACTCAAAGGATTACGAGAAGCTTGAAAAGCAAAGCCAGGATGTGCTCAAGGAGGTGGCCAGAATCGACAAGGAGACGGTGAAATTTGAAGAGAAGAAGAAGTTCCTGGCAAACAAGCAGAAGAAACTCGAGAAAACAAAAGAGACCAGCAAGTACGCAATCTCTGAGGCTGAAACACTGGCCAAACAGTACGCAGCCGACATCGAGCGTAACACAGGTGAGATAGCAGAGTTGGAAAAGGCTATGAAGATCGAAGAGAAGGAACTGGAGGTCGTGCGCGCAAATTTGGCAGGCAAGACCCAGGGCCTGTCCGATCAAATTGCCGAGAAGCAAAAATCACTAGAGCCTTGGAGTGCCAAGATCAACGAAAAGGAGTCTGCGATTGCTGTTGCTCAAAGTGAGCTCGACATCCTTCGGGAGCGGGAGAACGCTGGTGCTGTGGCTATCACCGAAGTAGAGGCTAAGATTGCTGGTTTCGAAGAGTCAAAACAAACCAAGACGGCTGAGCTTCAAGAAAGCAAGACAGAAAAGAAGCAGGTGGAGAAGGAGGTTCAGAAAGTCCAAAGCCAGCTGGACGATCTCACGCACAAAGAACCGGCTTTCCGAACCAAGCTCTCAGGCGCTCGCCAGAAAGCAGACGAAGCTCGGGCAAGTCTTTCGGCAACGCAGACTCAGGGCAATGTGCTCACGGGTTTGATGCGGATGAAAGAATCAGGACGCATCAGCGGCTTTCATGGCCGGTTGGGAAATCTCGGGACCATCGATCAGAAGTATGACGTTGCCATTTCAACCGCGTGTCCTCAACTAGAGAATATTGTTGTGGATACTGTCGAAGTCGGACAGCAGTGTATTGACCACCTGCGAAAGAACAATCTTGGTCGGGCCAACTTCATCCTCCTTGATCGACTACCGCAACGAGATCTTTCTGCAGTAGACACGCCAGAGAATGTTCCTCGGTTGTTCGATCTGGTCAAGTCGAAGGACGACAGATTCAAGCCAGCCTTCTTCAGTGTACTCCAAAACACACTTGTTGCGGATGATCTCCAGCAAGCTAATCGCATTGCATATGGAGCGAAGCGCTGGCGAGTGGTGACTTTGGATGGCCAGCTTATTGACAAGTCGGGTACTATGAGCGGTGGCGGTACACGCGTGGCTAAGGGAGGCATGTCTTCTAAGCTTGCTGCAGATGTCACCAAGGACCAAGTTGCCAAGCTGGAAAAGGATCGTGATGTCCTTGAACAGTCCTTCGCTGAGCTACAGCAGGAGCAGCGAGAGCTTGAAACCTCATTGCGGAGTTTCAAGGAGCAAGTGCCTCGGCTAGAAACCCAAGCCCAGAAAATCGCTCTTGAGCTTGAAAGCTATGATCGCAACATTGCGGACTCAAAGCGCCGCATCAAGGAGCTTGGCGCTGAACAGGCAACCTCCAAAACAGACAAGAGCAGGGTATCTGCATTGGAGAAGAACATCGCTGCTATGGAGAAGGACCTTGCGAAACTCCGGGCCGAGACGACCGATGTAGAGGCCGAAATCAAAGCACTCCAGGACAAAATTATGGAGATTGGAGGCGTCAAGCTCCGCAGCCAGAAAGCCAAGGTCGACGGCTTGAAACAGCAGATAGATACTCTGACTGATTCAATGTCGAATGCGGAAATGTCCAAGTCGAAAGAGGAAAAGAACCAAACCAAGCATGAGAAGTCCTTTGCAGACGCTACTAGGGATCTCGAGAAGCTTGAGGTTGACGCCGAGAAAGTGAAGGAAGACATGGGAGCCCATCAGAGTGATGCTGCAGGTATCAAACAGCAAGCTGAAGAGGCTCAAGAGGCATTAGACTCCAGGAAAGACGAGCTCCAGAGTCTCAAGAAAGAACTTGATGATAGGACCTCGGAATTGAACGAGACCCGAAAGATTGAGATTGAGATGCGGAATAAACTCGAGGAAGGCCAGAAAGTTCTAGTTGACTTCCAGAAGAAGCAGCACTACTTCCAGGAGAAGTTAGGCAAGCTGACATTCCAGAACGTTACGTGAGTATAATAATCTCGAAAAGATGAACTTGTACTGATTGCATTCAGCGACCTCGGCGAAGAGCAAGAGTCTGAAGGCCTCCAGACGTACACAAAGGATGAACTCCAAGATATGGACAAGGGTGACCTCAAGGAGGAAATAGCTGCCCTTGAGAAGAAAAACGAAAATACATCGGTCGATCTCGACGTGCTCGCTGAATACCGCAAGCGGGTGCAGGAGCACAGTGCTCGCTCTCTCGACCTTGCCGAGGCCATCACTGCACGCGATACTGCGAAGAAGCGCTGTGATGAGCTGCGCCGATTGCGCCACGAGGGTTTCATGGAGGGCTTCCACACCATCTCGCTCCGACTAAAGGAGATGTACCAGATGATCACCATGGGCGGAAATGCTGAACTTGAGCTCGTGGATTCACTGGACCCTTTCTCGGAGGGCATTTTATTCTCGGTCATGCCACCCAAGAAAAGCTGGAAGAACATCAGCAACCTCAGCGGTGGAGAGAAGACGCTGAGTTCGCTGGCGTTGGTGTTTGCGCTGCATCACTACAAGCCGACGCCGCTGTACGTCATGGACGAGATCGACGCTGCTCTGGACTTCCGAAATGTGAGTTATTGATCGCGATATGAGGCCTGTTTGTTGACGTTTTACAGGTCTCGATTGTAGCATCCTACATCAAGGAGCGGACCAAGAACGCCCAGTTTATTGTTATTTCGCTGCGAAACAACATGTTTGAATTGGCGGCGCGCCTAGTCGGCGTGTACAAGGTGAACCACATGGTAAGATGTACGATACTTTGGCTCATTGGCTTTCGCTGACCCATTGCGCAGACTAAGAGTGTCACGATCGAGAACAAGGACTATCTTCGAGGGCAAGCATAAGCACTAGCTGATTTGTTTGCATGGATAGAGTATTTGTTTGAATTCGGCGTCTTGGGTCATGTCGCATATGGATGCTTGGGTAACGGCTGGCACGCAAATATGAGAGAGGATGACGGTGTGGTTACGACCAAGCGAATCAAATAATGTCTTCAGCTGTGTTTCGAAGCTCATTCGTGTCATCGGCCGATGCACACGAGTCTAGCGAAAGGCGCCATTACGTGTTGTGCCGTCTCTAAGTACTTCAATTGAAAAAGGAAGTTCGAACGGCTGACTCGTCTCTGCGGCTGAAAAGCCCGCCGGTGTCAGCGGTGTTGAGCGTTGCGGGAATCCGGACGTAAACCCAAACGAGGAGGTAGTAGATTACGTTGGAAGAAAACTCGGTGACTCGGTAGATCGGAGACTTTGTCTTCAGGCGTCCAGGGTGCAAGTTCGTTTGCAACAGCAAAACCTTGGGAGTAAGCACGGCTGATGCCCTAACACTCGTGTCAATGCCCAAGACTTGCTTTAATTTGTACGGTTTAAATATATACCATCAGCAACACAATTACTGAATTGTTCTAATCAGAAAGTGGAGGGCAACCGAGCAGGGCTGACTCTCTGGCGTAGCACATGAAGGCTGGAAGGAGATCGATGTGCCGAGGCTATATACAAAACGGGTCACTGTTGCCTTCAGGCGTTGGGATTTTGGTTGCCAATCACACGGGCAGGGATGTGGGTGAAAGCTCAGCGGTGACACCCAATGAAATGGCGCAGTTCCAATCCTAATTAAACCCACATTCCATTTCTCGCACGACGACGCGCATACCCTGGGAAAGTCCACGCCGCCACTGCCCACGTTGCGAGTACGGCTTACGGGCGTATAATGTCTTAATGCAAGCTTCTCCTTGCATATTGAGCCTATGACGCTATCAAGTTAGTCCCTAGCGCCTGGGGATACGGGCGTGCTACTAAAACAAAGCCGGTTTCCCCACTTGCCTGCCTTCATTTGGTCCTATCGAATTCAGGACGACATCTCGCGTTCCTTCGTTACAGCCACTACCCCCACAGACGCCTGGTTTATACGCCTGGGATGCACAGCTCCATCTTGCTCGGCCTGTGGGCCCTGTGCGCAGGTATTCTATACAAAGTTATCACTACTGTGGCCTCGGAGCGCAGACATCGCAAGAAGGAGAGGCAACTAGGATGTAAAAGACCAGTGGAGCTCAAAAGCTGGGATGGCTTTGGCATTGAAATCGTACGAAACATACTGAAAGCGGACAAGGAATGCCGCCTTCCACAGCATCTCAAAGAACGTACCGACGCAGCGATCGCAGCGGCGGGCAGGCCAGTGACCACCTTCTCACAGAACTTGCTAGGCAACACCGAGATCTTCACAATCGACCCGAAGAACGTCCAAGCGGTGCTAGCTACACAGTTCAAGGACTTTGGGCTGGGACATGTTCGAAATAACAACTTTTATCCTCTTCTGGGCTATGGCATCTTCTCAAGTGACGGAAAGCTATGGGAGCACTCTCGTGCACTGCTGAGACCTCAGTTCGCGCGAGAACAGGTTTCCGATCTGGATCTTGAAGAGAGGCATGTCCAAGACATGATGAGGCTTTTTGACGTCGGGAAAGATGGATGGACGAATGTCATCGACATTCAACCACTGTTCTTCCGTCTCACAATCGACTCGGCGACTGAATTTCTCTTTGGCGAGTCGGTCGATTCTCAGCTGTCGATGGGCATCCCTGATTACAGGTCTAGGTGAGTGAGCAGGTTTATGTTTAGTGGAGCCCAAAAACTGATGGTGTCCAAGTCGCGCACCAATGGAGGTCGACGAGAAGGCCTTTGCATTCGCCTTTGACAAGGCACAGGCCCAAATCGCAAAAGCCGCGAGGTTTGGCGATCTCTACTGGATGGTACACAACAAGGATTTTAAAGAGCATTGCAGAAAGTGCCATGTGTTTATCGATCACTACGTCAACATCGCTCTAACCAAGAGAGAAAAGGCAGCCACATCGTCCAGCGGCAAGCCCAAGTACGTTTTCCTTGACGCTCTTGCCGAAACCACACAAGACCCTGTCGAACTACGGACCCACCTTATCTCCATCCTGCTCGCGGGCCGCGACACGACCGCTTCGCTGCTCTCCTTCCTCTTCATGATGTTCTGCCAGAAGCCCAAGGTCTACAAGAAGCTGCGCAGCATCATCATCGAGGAATTCGGCACCTACGAAAACCCGCGCGAAATCACTTTCTCAAAGCTGAAGAGCTGCAACTATCTGCAGTGGTGTCTGAACGAGATCCTGCGCATCTTCCCCGTCGTTCCGTTCGACGGTCGCCGAGCGCTCGTGGACACGACGCTGCCCCATGGCGGTGGCCCCGACGGCAAAGACCCCATCTACATCCGCGAAGGCACCCAGATCGGATACAGCGTGTACGTCATGCACCGCCGGAAAGATCTCTGGGGCGAGGACGCCGACGAGTTCAGGCCGGAGCGGTGGGACGGACGGCGCTCCGGCTGGGAGTATCTGCCCTTTAACGGCGGGCCCAGGATCTGCATCGGGCAGCAGTTTGCACTGACCGAGGCGGGATATGTCATTGTGCGCTTCCTGCAGAGGTTCGAGGAGATGGAGGGTGTGACCAATAGTTGGGACCCTGTTGAGAAGGGCGGGAAGGGGCAGATAAGGCAGTGGCTGACGCTGATAGCGAATCCGGCTGATGGTGTGAATATTAGGATGAAGGAGGCAAAGGCTTAGGGAAGGAAGAGTCGTGTTGTATTGATGGATGGTAAGGCTGATGGCGCGTGAATCGCGGTTTCGAGCAGCATGGAAACACCAAACTGCAATCGCGACTTCGATAGTAGGATCGTCCACTACCATTTCGCGCAGAATTTAGGAATCTTGTACATCATACACAGCTATGAAGAGATATACACGCTCGGTACGTCAAATTTAGAAGCTTACATCTCTACGCCTTCCCCGCAACCTCCGCAACCTCCGCAATGTGCACGTCCCACCTTTCCACCTCCACCCCAACCCACTTAGCCCAACCACCCATCCATCTCCTTACCATGTCCTCCTCCCTACACCAAAAATTCAAACTCGTCTACTTCGTCCCCCTCTCCGCCCTCTCCGCCACAAAAACAGCCATCTTCGCCGCCGGCGCAGGCCGCTACCCTGGTCCGGGAGGCTACACCGAATGCGCCTTTACGACGCATGGAACGGGGCAGTTTCGGCCTGGAGATGCTGCGAATCCACACGTGCGTGAAATTCCGCAGTGTTCTGTTTACGTGAAAGTGGAAGGGAAGGTTGTGCTGACGGGTGAGGTAGATTGGTAAGGTGGGGGAATTGGAGGAGGTGGAGGAGGCGAGGGTCGAGACGATTTGTCTTGGGAGAGAGGTTGTGGTGAAGGTTGTTGAAGCGCTGAAAAGGTGGGTTTATTTTGTGGGGGGAGAGGGGGGTGATGGTGGGTGCTGATTGTTTGTAGGGCGCATCCGTATGAGGAGGTGGCGTATGAGGTTTATCGGGTGGAGGACTTTTGATGGGAGACGCGGCTTACTTGGTTGAGGGTGCGGCTTGGTTGAAAGTAAGTGTGGTTAAGGTATAATGGCATGGTTACACGACTGCCGAGCTAAGTTTTCATATCATTCTAGCTGGTTTGGACCTTTTTTCCATGCGGCTACTAGGTCTTCTAATACGCTCTGGATGATTGGTAGGTCGACATTTACATCAGTTCTCCAATTTGAAACTGCGATCCTGCAAGCTGGGCTTCCTTGCCAAGCTGTGCCCGAAACGTAAATTTTCCTTGTTGCCTTGATTCTCGTGACCATCTGCTTGCTGAGTTCCTCGTCTTTCGCTCTGAACATGACGATCATAAAAATTCTACTTAGTAGCTCTTCCTTGGTTCCTTCAGTCGTGGGTAGTAGTTCAAAATCTTCACTGTCCATTATGAATGACGCGACCGCCCTTGAAAGTTCAACCTGCTTTTCAAGCATTTTACGATAGCCGTCGCTCCCATATGCAGTCAATGTTGCGTATACCGGCAGGGCACGGAAGCGTCGCGAATTCTCCATGCCAACGTTTAGAGGGGATATGATAGTGTCGTCCGAGTCTCCAGTCGCGAGATATGCGGCGCCGGGATTCGAGAATACTCGAAGCGCGATCTCAGGATGCCGCGAAAAGAAGAAGCCACAATCGTAGGGGACATTCAAAAGCTTATGGCCATCTCCAGTAATCGAATCAGCCAGCTCGAGACCAGCGCAGCCGTCCAGAATGGTCTGGTGAGCAGGTGAGGTGAGGATGCGTCCCATAATGCCCATCGCCCCGTCTACGTGAATCCATGCCCCGTACATGTCTGCCATATTTCTGATTTCTCTCACTTGGTCAAAACCTGTTGTTGCGAAGAGTCCGCTGTTTACTTCTGCCGCAGATATGGCTACTATTGACGCTGCATCAGGCGCTTCGATGTACTTCCTCAACTTGGTCATGTCGAACCTATGCGGCGCGTCTGGGAGCCCCACATCTATCAAAGAAGCCCTGCCCAGGCCGAGAATGCTTGCTGCTTTGCTCAGGGACGAATGTGGTACGGTCGTGAGGATCTGAATCTTATGGATGGCTGCTCGATGCATGGATGCAAAGATGCCAATTTCTCCAACGCTAGTCGTCGAATCGTTTCGCACTGCAGCGGCCTCTCTTAAGATGTGTTCTCTACCACACGCGAGGCCGAGAATGTTACTTCCGGTGGCACCAGTTGTGAAGATGCGATGGGGAAATTGGGTGGAATCCAGCTTCAAAAGCTCGCACAGCAACGTGAGAGCCCTGTCTTCCACATCTGTGGCGATGGTCTCTCCTGGAAGATGTACGGCGACATTCTGGTCGTATGCGGTCACCAAGTTGTCTGCGAGACTTGCGGCAGGTGTGGCACCACCAGTCACGAAGCCGTAATATCTAGACGACCTGCTGGAGGCATTGAGGCCGGGGCACACATCTTCTCTAAGATGCTTTATAGTTGGCTCTAAACCGAGACCTTCAATTGGTAGTTGGGCCTGGAGCTTGGAACGGGCATGACTCAATGCTTCTTCGGATGGGAGGACATTTTCGGGCGGTGGCTCGGAGCCAAGGCTTGCGATTCCAGCAAAGAGGTCCTCTATTGTTTCGGGTGCATCGAACATGCTCGTAGAACGAAACCTAGATAGAGTTCGGCGAGGAGAAGTTTGTGCTCCGGACATGCATGCACATGGTCAGCGTATAATCTGAGGCGGGCTAGCGATCACGTGTTAGCGTGAGATTAGTCAACCGACTCGAAAGAGTAGGCGCGTCGCGCCTCATACCCACCTTGGACTTCCGGGTCAGCTTCTTTTGCAAGACTACCTAGAGTTGTCAAACCGCATATACACGCGTAAATCCCTCATGCGCAACTCCTCTACGACGATGACTCGCCCCCATGCCTAAGAACAACCTCAAAGAGCACCTCAATTGGTTGTTGACAGAAAGGCCATTCATCGCCCCCGCTACTTCCTTCGCTGGCTACGACCCACACGCGGTCCCGAGTAGCCCAGCGACGTTATCTCAGAATCATTCGTTTCTCATCGCGTCGACGTCGAACAATGAGCCTCCGCCCGCGAACACCCAACCGAGTCTCTCCACCTCTCGTCCCGAACAGGGTCAAATCAACACGGAGGGGTTGCCAGATATACAAGGGGCCGAGCACATGGCGCGACTGCGAGCTACGCCTGGGGATGGGAAGCCTCAGCTCATGCTAGCAAGGACACCAGGACTCAACTCGTCTTCGGAATATCCAAGAGCAGAGAACCGAAACGCGAAAGATGGCGGCAGTGATCGAACAACGAGGGCTCAACCTAACACTACTCCTGGTTCAGCGTCTCGCTCAATAAGAAACCCGAAACAGCGGGTAGTGTACGAGAATGTCGAGTCCATCGATTTGACCCAAGACAAAGTGGGACATGGGTCTCCAACGCGTATGCCGACGAAGAAGGGCAGGAAGAGGAAGAGCGAAGAGTATGAAGGAAATGCCCCGCTACGAAAGTCACCGCGACCAGTCCGGACGGTTCCGCCTGGCAGTGCCAAAACCGATACCGACCGCTTTGTTAACATCGAAGCCGTGTTCGACACCCCACAAAGCCCGCCGCCTCCATATTCTACAGCGGTGCTAGATATTCACGAGGACGATCTTGGGTACAATGCAGTGGACGATGATAGCTTGATGGTGCTAGACTCGCCTCCACTGTCACGACCAAAGCGCCAAAAGCAGAAGTCTCCCAGTAGGACACCATCCGAAGCTTCGATTCCACTTCAGAAGACAGAAAGGCCTGCGAAAAACACTCCATCGTTGCGTATAAACCATAGCAATTGGACTGGCCACCAACGGGAAAACATATTGTCACCGGCACATCGCAAAGGTCGCAGTCGCGCAGAAGTGCAAGATTCCGAGCAGGATGCCGATGACGATGAGTTTGATGGATTCAGTGACATCGAAGCGCCTACTGAGCCCACCAAAAGTACAACACTATTGTCACAACATCGTGTCACAGCCTCTCCTGAGATTTCTAGAAGTCAACGGTCAGCCAAGCATATTCGGATGTCGCCCGTCCCCGATGAGCACGAATTGCTCGCACGGAATTTGGAGCAGAAGTTGTCTACTCCAAGGCCCCAGGCCAACCTTGTTCATAGACCATCCCCACGAAAGGTACAAACGACACCCCAACCGACTCCTTCGGAGCGAGCAACGCTGCCGCCTCCCTCGGAATTATCGAGAGAACAGAGGGCATTTATTGGAGAAGTGGTCAAAGAGTTCCTAAAGGCGGAGAGCTACAGACTGCAAAACCACCTCACAAGTGCCACAAAGGACTTGGACAAAATCAAGGCCGCCTTTGTTTCACATTCTGAAGAATTTGGTTTCAACCCGAGTGAACATGCAAAATTAACCAAGGCTTCGGCCAAGAGAAAGGCTGTGGAGCAGCTAGTGAAGCTATCAACGGACCATGAGAGCCTGAGTGCCAAACGACAGGCGATTACGAAGAAGATTCACGATGACATCAAATATGGCACACTTGACGCTGCTGATAGCGATGCTCTCAACACAGCATTCAAAGCTCTGGAAGAAGTTCAACATCATGTGTACTCACTCTTGAGCTCAGCTGGCATGCACGCATATTTGAAACCAATTCCCGGTCTCAACTCTGGCGAAGATCATGACGGCGTGATTGTCCAGTCTACTCAGGCTCCCATTGCAAGAAAATCAAAGGAGCCCCTCCATCAGGAGTCTGTTCCCCAAACTCAATATGTCAAGCAGACGCAGATTTCTGTTCATGAGACTTGGACGCCATCGCGTAACATCCGCTTTGCCAACGAAGCTTTGAACGCATCACCTCCCCCACCACCGCGGTTGAACACCACATTGGCGACGACTCGAGGCGCTCAGTCGAAAACAACCGGTCCAAAAGATGAGCCACGGCCGCACAGAATACTAGAAACACCTCAACACCATCGCACGTCACCTGCACAGAAACGTTCCGCTGCTCCTCTGCACCCAAGCGATTACGAGTCCTTTCACATGCGTAACGATATGGGCGATGATTTCGATGAAGACGAGAGCCTGTTCACCAATCACATGGGCACTCCGCCGCAACTATTTGTCGACGAAGAAGATTTCTGTGACGATGACGATGACGACTTTATGGCTGAAGTAGGCAACATCGAAAATCGAGATCCCTTTGCGTACGATTGGAAAAGCGACAGAGCACCTACCCGTGCTCATGACAGAGATATCTTCCGAGAAACAACGACCAACACTACCAATCGAGTTTCCTCCTCTCCAAGAAAATCGCAGAGGATTGTTGGGATGAGCCACCCATGGTCAGACGAGGTTGGAAAGGTTTTGGTAAAGCAATTCAGGCTTCGAGGCTTCCGTCCGGGCCAGTTGGAAGCTATCAATACCACGCTGAGCGGAAAGCACTGTTTTGTTCTAATGCCCACCGGCGGGGGCAAGTCGCTCTGTTACCAGCTCCCTTCGGTGATAACCTCAGGGAAAACTCGAGGAGTGACCATCGTTGTGTCTCCGTTGCTGAGCTTAATGGAGGATCAAGTTGAGGCTTGCCGTCAACGATTCAAGATGCAAGCATATCTCATCAATGGCGAATCGACCAAAGCCGAGAGGGACTTCATCATCGAAGGTCTCCAGGAGCCTGATCCACAAAAGTTCATTCAACTTCTCTACGTAACGCCTGAGATGCTGAGCATGAACCAAAGAATGATCAGCGTGCTGCAAGAGATGCATCGAAAGCGGCGGCTTGCTAGAGTCGTCATTGATGAGGCTCATTGTGTCAGTCAATGGGGCCACGATTTCCGGCCGGACTACAAAGCGCTCGGAGATGTCATGCGCCAGTTTACCGGTGTACCGATCATTGCTCTTACCGCAACTGCAACCCAACTTGTTCGATCAGACGTGGTTGCCAATCTCGGCATAGAGGGCTGCCAGCAGTTCTCACAAAGCTTCAACCGGCCCAATTTGTCTTACACTGTGCTTTCCAAAAGGAAAGGTGTGGTAAAATCCATTGCGGAGCTGATCAACGAGAAACACAAGGCAGCATGTGGAATCGTGTATTGCCTTGCCCGGAAGTCTTGTGAAAAGGTGGCGGAACAGCTGTGCGACTTCGGTATACAGGCTCACCACTATCACGCGGGTATGAAACCTGCGGAGCGATCCAAGGTGCAGAGCGAATGGCAGAACAACACATACAAGGTCATCGTTGCAACAATTGCGTTCGGCATGGGTATTGACAAGCCTGATGTTCGCTTCGTTATCCATCACAGCCTACCGAAGAGTTTAGAAGGCTACTATCAAGAGACAGGCCGTGCGGGACGAGACGGGAAACCTTCGCAATGCTACTTGTACTACCTGTACACCGATAGCAAAGTTTTGAGGCAGATGATTGACAAAGGAGACGGCAACCATGAGCAGAAGCAACGGCAGTATGACATGTTGCGCACCATGGTGCAATACTGCGAGAACAAGAACGACTGTCGGCGTTTTCAGGTGTTGAAGTATTTTGGCGAATCCTTCAATTCCGCCAGCTGCAACAGGACGTGTGACAACTGCGTTTCAGGCGTCAGATATGAAGAGAAGGACGTGACTGAGCTCGCGAAGAATGCGTTGTTGTTGGTACAACAAGTTGAGAATCAAAATGCCACTAAACATCAATGCATGGACGCTTTCCGCGGCGCGAAAGGGGCAAAGACGAAATGGAAAGATGTTACAACATTCGGCCATGGTGGCAACTTGGAACGTGGCGATGTTGAGCGTCTCTTCCACGCCTTGATGGATCAGAATGCCCTACACGAAGAGACGGTCAAGAACAACGCTGGCTTTATGATCAATTATCTGCACGTAAGTTTCCTTAGCTACGTTGGAAATAATGTACTAATTGAAACAGCTCGGGAAGAGGAGTGGTGAATACTTATACAAGGGGAAGACGCTGCGTCTGCAGGTTCGCCACAACGCTATCACTGTGGTGGCCAAAAAGGTAGCGAAGGAGCGAGTGAAGGCAACTTCAGGTCGCGCAGAATATCCGTCCACCAACATCTCCTCTCCTACTCAGCCAGCACGAAAACGCGACCTTCGACAGTATACGTACGAAGAAGATGACAACGACAGCGACGATGACTACTATGAGCCCGTGCAGAATGACAAGATCTCGCGTAAACGCACGACTTATGAACGCGTCGGATTTGTGGTTGACAATGACGATGACGCAAGGGATGGTTTCAATCCAGTTCTCGTTGGTGCAACAACGAAACGCAGCGGTCGTAGAGACCTCGGTAAACCCATAACCGTCGATGAGCGCATGGCAACTCTCAATGATTTCCAGAAGATGGTTCTGGAAGACTTTATGAGAGGAGCGAAGACCATGACTCGGGCAATTATGGTAGACAAAGGCCTGAGAAAACCGCCATTTACTGATACTATCCTCCGCGAAATGGGCATCCGTGTACCGAAAAACAAGGAAGAGCTTCTCGCCATTCCAGGAGTGAATCCGAACATGGTGGACCTGTACGATCACCGCTTTATGCCGCTCATTCAGAACACCAGGGCAGCATACGGCAACAATCACCCCATGTCAAAGCACCAGCAGTCCCGAGGGCGAGCGGGTGAGGCGTACGAGGACCATAAGGAGGAGGATTACGACAACGATGACGACGACGACGATGCGATGCCTCTCGATCCCAATCACCGTATCAATGTGATTGATCTTTGCTCAAGTCCCGCACCAGAAGACATACATTCGCCCAATGTCGAATTCGAGGAGGACGAGGAAGACTCTTTCGCCGTCGAAGACGACAACTCAAACGAACAGAGTTCATATTTCGCGCCTCAACGTGTCGACCCACGGGTCGAAGAATACCAAAGACGGGGCTCGCACCTTGCGGCGCAAAGGCAGTCTGTTGCGCCTTCCAAAGCTCCCACTGCATTCCCCGATAGCAGGGTACTACCCTGGAAGTCGAAGTCGAAGCGGAGGTCTTCCGGGAGCTTTGGTGCTTCCCATGCTGGGGTGACGAAGAAAAAATATCACAAGAAAACAACTGCGGGGAGCGGATCGGGAGGCTTCCGTACGAAGAAGTCGGCTGGAGGGGGCGGAAGTCATCGTGGGGCTGGAACTGGTGGAGGGCGAGGAGGAGGGGGAGGCGGAAGAGGGGGAAGAGGGGGAGACAGTGGTGGTTGGTCGTCGATCTTGGCCATGCCTACTTGAGGGAGCGTCGTGGCTCTTCCCATCGTGCGCGGCACGGAAGCGCACTTTATGATTTACGGAGATTAATAGATGACCATGGCGCAAGGTTGGTGTATCTTGAGGATGTCGGACGGCTCGGTGGCATGTAACATTATGACGATGTACATCCTCATTATCTATCATTATCTAGGAGGCGAGAGTGATCTCGTACAATCACCATTTGTCCGTCTTAGGGTTCAGATGGTCTCCACGTGCCTAATTCAGGTCTAAGAACAGAGTCCCCCCCAACCGCGCTCAAGTAGCTCAAGCCAGATCAACCTGCTGTACGCTCCTTCCGGCTACGATACAAAACAATCCGGGATAGCCATACCATGGCCTGGAGCAACCCGAATTAAATTTCAGAGCAGCCACTAATCCATAATCGCCGCAAAAACCGTCGGCTTCACAGTATCCACCTCCAACACATCCCTCACCTCCTGCTCAATCGCCCCCAGAAACTTGGCCTCCTCATCCCACTCCGGCCGCCACCCCAACGCAAACGGCTTCTCAGCAACAATATCCCCCGTCGAAGTCCCCATCGCCCGCACATAGAGCCGCGGCAATCCCAGCTCGTCTGCGGCGCGCTCATAGCTGGGCCAGACGCGCGCAGCCGGCGAGTCGACTAGGCCGCGGGCGTGCATGGCGGAGGCGATTAGGTCCATGGTCGCGTGCCAGGGGATGCGGTGTGCGATGGGGAAGTAGTAGCCGTCTTCGTTGGCGGGAGGGGCGGCGTGGTTGAGGATGGAGGTTACGAGGAGGGTGTAGAGGGTTGCGAGGTCGGAGATGTGGGCCGCGGGTGGGGCCTGGGGAGGTGATTAGTACGTTTGGTTGGTGTGGACAGATGGGGCTTACACCGTCGTCGGGGAATTTGTAGACCGTTCGGAGACGCATGCTGGTGCGGATGTATTGGGGGATTGAGACGGAGAGTTTGCGCCATTGGCCGGTGCCGCGGCCGTCTGTGGATGCATGTGTGAGATTTGGAGGGGGTTGGTGGGATGTGGGAGGGGAGGACTTACAGACAGATGGTGCTGGGAGAATGTAGCTCGTTACTCCGAGTGCTTTGGATCGCTCCACAATGAATATGTTGGTCTGGGAGCTGGTCAGAGTGCTCGTAAAGGGGGGTTTTGGTGTGTTAGACATACCTGGCGGACGGGGTGCTGGTCTCCAATGCCCTTTTCCTTCTCAAAGATGTCTTGGTCGCTGTCCTTGACTTGACCGTATGGCCAGCCACCCATGTCGGCAAATGCTGTCAAGACGCCTGTCTATTGTAGAAATTAGCGAAGCAAAGGCGTACATACGCTGCACAGACTAACCTGAATAAAGTAGACTGCTTCTCCGCTGACTTTGCGGCGCTCGGAAAGCGCATTGAGGAGCATTTCAGAGAGGCTATGCACCATGGAGCTTGCTGTATGTACGACGATGTCAACTAGTAGTGCGTCAGTCATTCCAATCCTGCATTTG
Source organism: Polyplosphaeria fusca (assembly GCA_010093805.1). Taxonomy (NCBI): domain Eukaryota; kingdom Fungi; phylum Ascomycota; class Dothideomycetes; order Pleosporales; family Tetraplosphaeriaceae; genus Polyplosphaeria; species Polyplosphaeria fusca. The sequence continues at coordinate 264,397 of ML996112.1, read as the reverse complement.
GTGTTGAATTTGAGGACGAACTCTTATTGTTGAGCACAGCCTCTGTTACAGCCTTTTGATTGGAAAAGTCAAGTTGAATGGCATTAACTCCTGGTCCCGACACAGCTTTGACTTGTTCATCGGTACGGACTGCAGCATGCAACGTCGAGCCTTTAATGGGGCCGGTGGTTTGAGAGGCAAATTCTGTGAGGACTGAGCCTCCGCTACGTTCTGTCAGTGCAGTACAGTAAGAGTATCGCGGGTGACTCACATATATCCGGCAGCTCCTGTAACGAGGATGTTGGCCATGGTCTTCGAATGTTGTCAACGTTGTTGTGCCAAAAGGGAAGTTGCGTATGTCGGTTGTTTCTGCCAGACCATCGACGGCAAAAGAATACTGCTATTTATAACCAGATCCATCGTACATGGAGATTCGATTTGATTTTCAATCAAGATGATGTTCAAAGTACGAAAGTGGACGCTGGAAATCCGCGGGCTCGCCTTCTCATGTCGACACACAGACCTGCAGCCAATCATGTCTCAGCGTCAAGTGGGACGGAAATCCGCGGGTTTCCGTCGCGCCTTCCACCGCCCCCGGTGAACTTGACCCCATTTCGTTCAACTCAAGGACATCGTTTCCGAAATTCCTTGGTCCGGAATCTGGCTCTCGAGATGGAATCCCGCGGGAACCGCCGCCAGTCTGTCAACCGTCGCTCGGTGAGCCACAGCGCCACTTGTTACCCAGCAGATTTGAGCTAATAGTCAAAGTGTGACCGATGTCGATTTCGCAAGGTTGGACGCCCGTCTCAGAATCTAATGCAGAACTTGACGAATTGCCGGGAATCAGATAGGGTGCGATAGGTCTTCGCCTTGCTCTAATTGCGTTGCCGTCAAACTTGGCTGCACATATAGCGCCGTGACGTCGAATGCGACAACGCCGAAGCAGCGAGTTCTAATTTCAGCACAGTAGTGAGTACACAAAGTGTTGAGGCATGGTGTTTAGGTTTAATTGCGTCCAGTGAACAGAAAATCGACGAAATCGCAAACGGCGTCGGCAGCATCAAGCTCCTCCTCCAAAATTCTCGATCGGAGCCTACGGCAACGGCTCATACACCAGCATCTTCAAATAACGACCAACTGACTCCTAAACTGCATAGTGAACATGTATGGGATCATTCTACCGAGGTCCTTAAATTCGTCAAAGCCGTTGTTAGGGACAGTGAATTGGGATTGGGCATCTCTCCCGAGAACGATGCTGTGAAAGCTTTGAGGCAGATCATAGGCACTTTAGATGGTTCGAACAGCCAGACAAAACTGCCCTGTCCTAAGGTCAATATTCTAAGACCCCACTCGGATCTCCTTCTGCTACCCTCAGATGCAGTCCTCGTTGTTCTCAGATGGGCGAAAGGTATGCTGATGTTCGATGTTCGATGGCTAGGGCTTCTGACAAGCATGACAGAGCACACGGCTTATATGAGAATGGAATGGATCTCACGAATACTCCCCTTGGAGAAGTTTACCGAAATTTGTCGCAACGTCTGCTTTCCTGTCTCTGATTATACCGAAATCGACTTTATCCTAGCAAATGGGTACCTGTCCCATGTATTTGCAGAATACATGATAGTTTCTGGAGCTTCAGGCTACCGCCAGTACTATGATCTTTGTCGGACGGCATTTCACACCGCCGTCTCACGACTCCCACTTCTTCTACCCATGACCATGGAGGCCATTGCTGCACTGGCTCTTGGGGTACGTACATTTTGGTGGATACTAAAGATTGATTCTAACCCTAGCAGGCATTTGGTGCGATTGAGAACTCACATGGCATGTTAGCCTGGAATTTGCTTTCGGTCGCCTCGAACTATTGCCAAACTCTGGGGTACCATCGATCGCCGCCAACAATAATGGAGGAGCAATCGGAACATGCCGCTCATTCTTCACTCTTTTGGGCCGTCTATATAATGGAGAAAGGGCTTTCACTTCGACTTGGTCGTCCTTCTCATCTTCGCGATGAAGAAATCACGCTTTCTTTCGACAGCGGTCCGCGTGATGTCCGGGCTTCAAGAATACAAGGGAAGGTTTACGAGCAGTTGTACAGTCCTTTTGGACTATCTCTGAGAGAAGCCGAACGTGCTCGGATAGCTCAGTCGCTCGTGGAAGAATTACAAGGTATCATCAACGAGGCAGATACCGAGCTTGAGGTAACGCTCTTTTTCACCATGGCTTGATGTCAGCTGATGTAGCATACCACAGGCATTAATGCCGTCAGAGGACCTCAACGTGGACCCGATGCGAGCCCTCTATCTGCGATGCCACCTGCTGTGCCACTACTCGCTACTAGCGTTACTTCTTAGAGCTATCCCGCCTACGCAAGGCACTCTTAGTGGCGTATCAGATGATTGTGTCAATGTCGCTCGTCACTGCTTGAAAATACATACAGAATGCATGAGGTCCATATGCAACAGCGACAGTCACTCGCTCTTGGTTGCGCAATACATCAATTGGTAAGCAAAACATGCGAGTCATCATGTAATAACTTTTTGGTTGACCTTCAAATCACTTAGGCCGGTCTTACATATGCCTTTTGTGCCTTTCATCATTCTTGTCACCAACTCCGTTCAAAATGCAGATTTCAACGACTTGTCCATGCTGGAAGGCTTTGTAGAGTCCTTGAAGCCCCCAGAAGCGTCTTCAGAAGCGTCTTCAGAAGCACCTACTCACCCTTATCGTCTATATGGGCTTCTCTGCAAGATCGCACGACAATTGATCGATTCCAATACATACTCAACGTTGGCGGATCCGACCTTGAGCGATGATTTGTTTGCGCAGTTGAGCGACGTGGATTTCTCTGCATATTTTGGCACGGCGGTCAATCAGAGTTTGGAGGACGAAGGTAGTCAAATGACTGGTCTCGGCGAATGGTTTCGCAACAGCCAACAGATGATGAGCTTGCTAGATGGTGATACGGGGATCTAGGAGGCACATACGGCCCACATTAGGGTGCGAAGTGCTTATCATAGGGGCGGGGGTCGGTTTCATAAGGGACGAAAACGCTGGAAAACCAACTCCGTGTACCACAGCTTGTTGCGGCAGGGGGGCTGTTGGAAGAGCGTTATAAGTACATTTGGGGCTACCGTTGAGATCCTAGCGTGGCATCGGGCGAAATTACTGCACGAACGTTACGAAAGGGAACACTCACCCAAGATTGCCGAGAATTGCTGGACTCTCGGGCCAATTTTTCGCAGGGTGCAAGGTTTTTTATTGCAGCTCTTTCCTTGGCTCTCCACAAGGAGGAATTCGGCTCCAAACCAAAGTTGCCGTCTTGCCTCGACCAAATTTCGAAGGGCAAGCTGCGCCGCGACTTATCAACAACAGCTCCGCCATTGGTATCGTCCTAGCTGCGGAGACGACGGCAGATCTGGGGAAATGCAGGGGTCGGAAGCAGATGGGGGTGCGGGGAGAAATGGGGTTGAAGTTCAATTGCCGCGGCGAATGACGACACGATGCGAAGTTCGGATGGGCACGTGAGGCACTCCCTCAGGGGGTTCATGCTCGGCAACCTATAGCGGTTAACATTGGCTCCCAATCTCCACGCTTTTCCAAGCCGAAGGTACTCGGGATTTCGCGTTGCTAATGAGATGAACAGCTTTGGATGTGACTGAGAAAACATTGGTCAAGGAACGATCTTGCCATTGTCATTTCCAGCACCCACTGTGGAGAAGCTCATCTCACAGCACGCGCTCCAATTCGCCTTTAGGCGTCGCTAGCCTCAATTGCCAGCCTTTGAAAGCGCTCCGGCTGCGCGTCAAAAGTGGAGTGGCCAGGTGCTGTCAACATCGGAGAACGGTAGCAGGCGCGCTAAATGCCTTGGCACCAGAACCCTTCAACATTCTCTGCAAATCTCGGTATAAGAGGCCCCATGATTCCCCGGATTTTATCGTGAGTCTATACGAAGTGCTCCACAGTCTTGCTGGTAGATGCTGACATCGCGATGGACGACAAGACAAACGTGACCAAGGACGGCATAGAGGTTGCGCCAATGGCGTACAATAGAATTTTCGATCAGGAACTTGCTGGATTGCACCACGATCAAGGGGCATGGGCTGCGAGAGAACCGTACGGCCCTCCGGGTATGTCTCAAATCGACACAGGTTCATGTAGTTGCTAAAATTCATAGGCTTCAAGGGGCTGTTTTCCAACCACTTTGTCGCCCTCTGCGCCCTGTTCGCAACCATAGGAGGCCTTTTGTTCGGCTACGACCAAGGTGTTGTCTCGGTTACACTAGTAATGGACCAATTCCTGGAAAGATTCCCTCGAGTCTCAGAAACCGCTTCCGGTGCTGGGTTCTGGAAGGGCTTGATGACGGCGATGCTTGAACTGGGAGCCATGTTTGGCGCCGCTTTTTCTGGCTATCTGGCAGATAAGATCTCAAGAAAGCGCTCGGTTGTTGTAGCTGTAATCATCTTCATAGTCGGGAGCACACTTCAGACTGCAGCTGTCGAATACGGCATGTTGACTGTGGGACGAACGATAGGAGGTATTGGTATTGGAATGTGAGTGAACAAACTGCAACCACATATGGTTCTGGCCTGACAGCTCTTCACCAGGTTGGCGACCATATCTCCGCTCTACATCTCCGAGATCGCACCGCCAGAGAATCGCGGCTCGCTCCTCGTGCTGCAAGAGTTCAGCATCGTTTTCGGCATCGTCATCGCATTCTGGACCACCTACGGTACTCGCTACATCCCGAGCGAATGGTCATGGCGACTCCCGTTCCTCCTGCAAATCATCCCCGGCCTGGTGCTCGGTGGTGGTATTCTCTTCCTACCGTATTCACCCCGCTGGCTGGCATCCAAAGGTCGCGATCAGGAAGGAATCGAAAATCTCGCAAAACTTCGAAGACTCCCGACGACCGACAGTCGCGTGTTTCAGGAAATGTGCGAGATTCGTGCCGAGGTCGCGTTTCAGGAAGAAATCAGTCTCGAGCGCCACCCGAATCTTCAAGATGGCTCAAGAGCTAGTCGCATCAAGCTCGAGCTTAGCTCTTGGGCAGACTGCTTTAGGAGAGGCTGTTGGAGACGCACTCTCGTCGGTACTGGAATAGTAAGTCTCCTGATGAACACTTTTCGACCAGATTTGTCGAGTGTTCGCTCGCAGTGTCTCGCCTCCAAGGCCACCTTGACTGGATTGCGTATCTAACGAAGTATTATCCAGATGTTCTTCCAGCAATTTGTAGGTATCAACGCCTTAATTTACTACAGTCCCTCACTATTTGGGACGCTAGGCCAAGACTACGAAATGCGGCTCCTCCTCTCCGGCATCATAAACGTAACCCAACTAGTCGGAGTCGTCACATCGCTCTGGACGATGGACCGCTTCGGCCGTCGACCACTGCTGCTCATCGGCGCAGCGCTAATGTTCATCTCGCACCTGATCATCGCCGTCCTGGTCGGCAAGTTCTCGCATGCCTGGCAAGATTACGCAACTGAAGGATGGGTCGCAGTCGCATTCCTGTTCTTCTACATGCTCTCGTTTGGCGCGTCGTGGGGTCCGGTGCCGTGGGCTATGCCTTCGGAGATCTTCCCGAGCTCGCTGAGAGCGAAGGGTGTTGCGCTTTCGACGTGCTCGAATTGGTTTAATAACTTTATCATCGTACGGTGGATGTGTCTTTTCAACATTCTATCGCTGACATTATGCAGGGTCTAATCACGCCGCCTCTGGTGCAAAATACGGGATATGGCGCGTACGCATTCTTCGCTGTATTCTGCCTGCTGGCGTTTGTATTTACCTGGTTTCTGGTTCCTGAGACGGTGAGTGAAATCCTAATGCGACATTCCAAGGAATATGCACTGACTGCTTGTCGTAGAATGGGCGCAGTCTCGAACAGATGGACGCGGTGTTCAAGGATGTCAGTAGCGAGGCGGAGGAGGCGAGGAAAGCGCGGATTGAACAGGAGATCTTGGAAGGCGAGACGGTCGTCTCGCCGCCTGTACCGTGAGGCCTTGTCTTCTCTAAATGAGAAATCTAGCAGTGAAGGTATAAGAACACGAGGCGGGCCATGTAAGGAATGTACTTAGCGAACAGCAAAATGTTGATACCACGACGCTGTATGATCGAGATCAGCCATCAAGTCCATTGAATGATGAAGGAACTTTAACACTATTATCTAACTCAGGCCTGAACTGCGGCGAGGGCCTGGGCGTCGCGATAGTAGACGAACGCCAATCCAGCTCCTACTACAGTGGTAAGCGAGGCGTTGTAATATTAGAGGGGTAATTACCACGCTAGTTTCCATCACCGCGATAATCTAGGCGTTGCGATTACAACTTAACACCGCGTCAATCTCTTCTACAAGGTTCATTTAAGCAAGGCGATGCAACTAGCGACTAGTTCTGCGTGCGCTGCGAGCACTAATTGTAAAATGTTAGGCGTGAAACGTGCATATTCAAAAGTCACATCACATGCACCAAGGCACTCAATCATGTCATTCACGTTTTCCATTGATTCTATCTCATCATTTGAAAACGCCTTGTCATGCTTCCCATCCAGTAGTAGTAGTACTTTGAGATCAAAGAAAGGGGAATATTGTTTGAGCATTTTACATGCATGCAGCGCCGTCGATGCCACTGAGTCTTTGTTAGCCGGATGCGAATGTGGAGGGATGTGATAAACATACATGACCTTTCCGTTGACCCAGTCTCCGTCCTGGGAAGCAAGGAAGCAGGTAACACGGGCAATGTCGAGGGGCTGGCCGACACGCATGTGCGGTGACCAGGTAGCGGCGTACTCGTCGACCTGGTCGTCGCTGAGCTTGTCGCCTCCGGGAATGTACTCGCGGCACACGGCGTGGTACATGTCGGTCTTGATGCCTCCTGGTGCGACGACGTTGACGGTGACCTTCTTCTCACCGGCGTCGACGGCCATGCAGCGGGCAAAGGTCTCGATGGCACCCTTGGAGCCGGAGTAGACGGCGTGCTTGGGGACACCCTTGGCCTGGCCAGTGATGGAGCCCATGAGGATGATGCGTCCACCGACTTCCATCCTCTTGTAGGCCTCCTTGGCGACGAAGAACTGGCCGCGGGTGTTGATGGTCATGACACGGTCATACTCCTCCTCGGTCACGTCCTTGAAGTGGCCGAAAGAGACGACACCAGAGTTGGAGCAGCAGATGTCGAGCTTGCCGAAGGCCTTGACCACACCGTCCATGAGCTCAATGGTCTCCTTGACGTTGCCAACGTTGGCCTTGATGGCGACGGCGTCGGCACCAGTGCCCAAGTTCTTGATCTCCTGGACGAGCTTCTCGGCGGCCTCGGAGCTGTTGGCATAGTTGACAACGACCTTTGCGCCGCGGCGAGCGAGCTCGAGAGCGGTCTCACGGCCGATACCACGGCCTGTTGCTCAGTCAGCGTGTGCAATGATGGTGTTGATATGCAGCGGGGACTCACCGGAGCCGGTGACGACGGCGACCTTGCCCGCGAGGCTCCAAGAGGGGGTTCCGTTGGCGGCCATTTTGATTGATGTGTGGTACAAGTGGGTGATTGGAAGTGGCGGGGAAGGCTGAAGTGTCAAGTGTGGATGTGGAGCTGGTGGGATGTGATGAGAATGAGCTTATGGGCTTGCAGGACTGCGATAGATATACTCGTTGAGCGTCGGTCCAGAAGACGGAGAATTGGAAACAGTCAATAGCAGATGGCTTGTGCCTCCCCTTCGCTCCCCGTACAACACTCCCCCATCCATCGCGCGCAGTTAGCATATCCGCAACGGCAAGTGGTCGGACCAGTGCCTCTCTCCCGTGAGCCCAGGGCTGGAGAGCACTGTGCCTGCGCCGCTCCCGTGCCGAGCCCTAGCGCGGATAGGAAGCGTGCAGAAATCCACCTCTGGCTATTCGTGTGCGACGCTAGGGCACATCTCGGACATGGGCGGGGGACCGAGAGGCTGAGGCCAAGTCAGGGATGAGTAAGAAACGCCGTCAGCACCAATCAGACGTCGCCTCCGGTCTTGGCCCTGGATGCGTTTCGGTTGTTGGCAGAAGAGGATTCGGTGCTTTGGAGTCGGAGCCTGAGGTGAGGGTGGAGAAGCCTGGGGGGGTCGGATACCGAGGTCGGAGACCGAACTCCTGGAGCGACGCCGGAAGGAGCGGTCAAGTAGGACTACTCGTATGTTTGGCCTTGAAGCGGTGGCGATGCGATGCGATGAGCAAAAAATGCTGACGTTGCTGGGTGGGGAGGAGGAGGTGAGTAGAGGGTGGACAAGAGGGTTGGTCATGTGACCCTCTCAAAGGAAGCAAGCGCCCCTCACGAGAGAAGCATCTCAACACAGAGCAGACGACTCCACGCCCGCCCTCTGGCTCCCCATCTCCAGCCTCGCCGTCAGGCCCCACACTCTCCGGAAAACACGTCGCGTCTCGCAATCCGGCAAATGGAGCTGCTGTCGCAATCAACGAGGAGGGCATCCGCTACCCGCATCGCACCGGCTCCGCACATTTTCCATTGCCCGGACATGGCCCGTGCGTCGCGGGTTGCGGACCTCACCTCCTCTCAACCCATCGTGCTCATAGTGGACGGCACCACGAGGCATTGTAAAACAAACCAGCTTTTGCGTCGACCATTGTGGAAGAGAGAAGAGTCGAATGGAGCAACCAGGTCCCAAATCAGCCGTCCTCCACTTTGTGTGTGACGCTCGGCACACGCTCGACCTCTTTCGCTTGGGAATCCTTCCCTGTGCTGCTGCAACTCCAAGCTCTTATCATGGCCGGCGAAGGCGAATCGCTCTCATATACCGTCGAGAGTAGCATATGACCTGATACCTGATACCATAGATAGCGTCGTGCCATTAGAACGTGTACACGTCCAATGGCTGCGGCACCGCGTCACATCTTGTATGCCGCTCACCGCGATCGCGCAGTGACAAGCTGCAAGCTGATGTTTCGAGACGGCCCGTCTCACCGTCAGAAAGCTGCCTGGCGCAGGGGGACCGGCCGTTGGGTGGAGCAGACGTTGAAATGCGTGTCTCTTGACAGCTCGTGGGCGCTCCAAAAAGCCCCGCTTGGGAGCGCAAAAGTGGTGGGACAAGAAAGGTGGGAACAAAGCGATTGCCTTCTTCAAAACGGGGACCTGGGGAGACGAGGGTGAATGCGCCGAGTCCTGCTAGACGCAGACGCGACGGCATCCGGCTCGCAGAATCCTGCTCGAGTGAAGCGGCCCGGTCGGGGAAGGAACGCAATGACCTACATACCCACAGGCTTGACTCTTTTGCGAATGCAAACCGTAAGACGGCACGTTCCACGCGTGATCGAGGCGTCGGTGAATGCTCAGTGAGCGTTAGGGCCAGATACACGAAGCCGCGAGCATCCAAAGCAGCAGTCAGCGTGTCCATCACCCTGATATAGTCTTTACCCACCGCCTCGCCAGCAGGCGTGTAGCTGTGACATGTCCTGAAGCTACCCCATGCGTCTGTACTAATCCTGAAGTGTGAAGTCGCCGCTTCGTCGCTCTCCCCTCATTCTCCGTGCCCCCCCATCGCGCGTACCAAGGTGCCCAAGGCTCGCAATATGACGGAGAAAACGGGTCATAGTACCCCGGTAGTAGCTTACCAAGATCGTCTCGCACAGTAATGCCTGCATTGCCGGAGAAAATCATTGCGAAAAGAGGTGTTGTGCCTCACGCGCCGGGGGCTCTGCTCCTCTGGTTCCACGGCATGGCAAGATCCCCGTCTGCAATTATACATTCAATATTTCGACAAATGCAGTTGCCGCCGTGCAGAAAAAGTTGGTAGGAAACCGCCCATTGGCAAGGACCATTTGTCGTGTCTCGCAAATGCCCAAGAAGAAACAAGTACCATGACGGAGAGGGCGTCGGTCGTTGATGGCGGCGTCGCACGAGCCATGCATGATAGGATAGAAAAGTTAAGCTCAAGCCTCGCCGCCAAAGCCTATCCCCACCGCAATCTGCATCCTGCAGGAGTTCCTAGTATCAGCCATTTACACACGGCGAATCATGCTCCAAAGCAGCAAAGCGGCCGCCAACAACGGTGTTCCCAACCGCCGACTTACCGGGGTTGAAGCAGAGTCACGAACCCCTCAACGCAGCATGAGCCCTCGCAACTTTTGAGAATCCCAGCAGCCAAAAGTCCGGTGGATTGCCCCACTCTTATCTTTGTTGACGGAGATAAATGCGGGCACCCGTTGACCGCGTGCGTAGGCCTCGACTCATTGCACCTGTGTAGATCTCGTCGGCCGGCTGCAGGCTGCTGGATGCCACCATCGTCGCCAGAGGCGCCCACCTGTGACACGCCGTCAGATCGGATATGGGGAAGTTGCTAGACTGGTTTTCCCAAAAGGCTTGAAGGTAGTATAAACCATTGTACCGACGGATGCCCACTTTGCTAAGCCCCATATGCGCCAGCGTTGTCCATCGACTGGACGACGGTTCTCCTCGATTAATGCCTCATCCCGGCCGCGTCAGCATGAAGCAGGAACCTGCAGGGAGATACATCATATCGTTGGTGTGACTGTCCTTTCCTTGCCGGGTGCGGAGTGGTGCTCGAGCGCGCCCAACTTGACGACATTGTGCCCATCACTGCTCCACACCGGCGCACTGAGAGCAGAAGGGACGCCAAAAAGTAACATCGAGTCCTCTGAAGATTAGCCTCGGGAAATAGAGAAGCAGCAAACGTGACGGTTACCGGAGCATCGTGGCTGTCCTCGCCTTTGGGCTTGCGGTTACCATACGCCTGGGTTACGGATGACGCTCGTCCCGCCAGACAAATCTGCCTGCCAAAGCCAAAAAGTGGGTCACGGCATCCGGGGAATATCAAACTTGGTAGTCCTGAGGTACGTGCAGGATGGTGCGTGCTACGGGGGCGCTGCGTAGCCGTTACGGGAGAGCGAGGGGGGACATGATACGCCGGAAGCGGGCCACTGCTTTGTACGAAAAGAGAGCGAGGGTACGTTCTCCCCACTCACACAGCTCATGGTATTGCCGGTTGACCATGCATGCATCCCTCCTTCTCGAGTCATTTTCCCATTTCTCTTTTCCCGGCAATTCCTCAACGGGGCAAAGTCCCCAAACGCAAAAGAGTATTGGTCCAAAAAAAACTGGGCACTAACATTAGAAGAAGATAGCCTACAAAGCTCACGCCCCCCTCCCCCATCGGCTCGGACAAACCCCATCGATCCTTTCCCTTTCCTACACACGAAGGACGTTACCCAGCTGGGCTCTAGTCTAGCCGGGAGCCCGCACAGAGTACAAGAAGGTTTCCCCATCCCTCCACCCCGCCATGGCACACATGGGTGGGTAGGCCCCATCTCCTCCACCACACACCACGCTCCACCACCAACCACAACGCCTGGACCCCGCCTCATACCCACGACGCCCCACCAGGAGACCAATCAACACACCCAGGCCGCGCGCTCGGGTCCAGCGTGATGAAACACAAGCGCACACGACGACGGGTGGGAAAAGCAATGTACCATACATGTACATACATCCCCCCCTTCCGACGTATGGATGGATGCATCGCGCGAGAGCAAAAGAAAAAGCAGGACATGCAAGTCGAGACGCCAGCGACTCCAAGTACGCACGAACAACAACGATGACGACAATGACGATAACGCGAACCGCCAAAAGCAACCACGAAGGAACGGCCGTCAAGAGAGAGTTAAAAGGAAGAGAGAAAAAGATTTTCGTCACTTGTTCTATCCGATGATGTTCACCTCCTATAATGTCCGCCACCGCCATGGAACGACAAAAGACCCAAGGACCGACAAGCCAAAGGGATACGCCGTCCCCCCCCCCCCCCCCAAGCCCATGGGCAAGCAAGCCCATCAGGCATCGCAGGGAAGCGACCGCACATCCCGAGCATTCTGTCTCGCATACCAAATTCATAAAGAGTATGATCCGACTCTGCATTCTTCCCTTCCTTCCTCGCTCACTGTACTCATACTAAACAATAGTAGTTTTGTAACCGACATTAGAAAAGCATTCGCCTCGCTTGCTTGCTCTACTATACATTACTCCACGCTCTGCTCCCCATCCGCTTCTGGAGGGAGGGTTCCTTCGTAGCCAAGGAACGAAAAAGAGCGTCCGTTCGAGATTAGATTGGATGCGATGATCCACGATGATGATGATGGTCCACATTATGGATAGTAACCGTGCGTCGTCACAAAACGCGGCCCCAGATGATAACGCCTGTTTCCCCCTCGATGCCCATCGTCCTACCAAGCGCCGTGGCAGGACATGGGGCATGATGCTCGATTGCGCCGCCTGTGTGGTTGGGAATAATGCTGATGATGAAGATGGGAAGGAGAGAAATTGTTGGATGGGTTGGTGGTGTGTGTGGACCATTGATGCGGGCGGTGCATGAATGGTAGGGTGGGCAGACTCAGCCTCTGGTCAACTTCTCGAGCTTGCCGCGGATGCCGTCGGAGAACCTCGTCGCGACCCCATCGTCGATCACATCGATGCAGTGTGAGAGGACCGAGAAGGCGTTGTCGATGGTGACATGGGTGCCATCGCGCTTGGTCAGGACGGGCACGCCTTCCTGTCTTGTGAGATATCTCACAATGTCTGGGTGGTCTTGTTTCAGGCTGTCGACGAGGATGAGGCCCTTTGCTTGCTGGAACTGCAGTTGCTGGTTCGGGCTCATCGACTCGTTGTGGATGCAGGCATGCGTCCAGAGGATGAGTGCGACGCGGTAGATGGCGCCTGCCCACCACGGTGGACGAACACCCCTCGGCATTCCCTTTACCAGTCGGAAAACCTGACCGCAGTGGAAAACGGCCTCCGTGACATCTGAGATGCACTTTTTGTGGAGGAATACCATCTGCTGATAGGAGCCGTCGAAATTCTCCTTTCGAGCAAAGCGCTCAATTTCGGAGAAATTCGTGACGGCATTCAGGCTGATGAGGTGGTACATGATGAGATTGGCTTGCATCATGGGGCACAATTGGCCATTGGGGCAATTGGCTTGGATGTACCTATCAGCCAAATCGGACCACCGCTGCAGCAACGCCTGCACTTCCTCGAGACGAACACGAGTCGATGCCGCCGTGACCGCCCGCGATCTCTGTCTTGAGGACAGGTTGTCGGAGAAGCAGCTCAGAAGTTGGCAGTACTGGCAGACCATTGTCTGCAGCTGATGAAGCAAGAGTCGGAGATGTATGGGGGAGAGGGAGATGTGATTAGCGACGATTTCGTCATCGAGGAAGTAGCGGAAGAGCTCCCTCAAGCTTAGTGGCCTGGCTCCGGATCCCACAGATGAGTATCCGTTACCCATATTGTGAACCTGGCTGAATAGCTCGGACCACTCGTTGGCAGTCTTTGCCTGCCACAAGCAGTCCGAATCTGGCATTGGCGCTCCACACTCCGTTACGGAGAATAGAGGCTGTGAATCGTGGAACAGCGACAGATCTTGGTCGACCATCACCCACGAATAGATCAGACTGTGGCATGTTAGTCAGCACATCCACGTGACCAAAAATGGACACATGATCGATCTTCATGACTTACCGACTCCGACTTTCTTGCATCATCCAGTCCTTCCACAGAGTGTCTGTCGTCGTGTTTCCATTCATATGAGGAGTGCCGTACGAGTGCCTAGGCTCGAGTATCCCCGAGTGCTTCAGCATCGCGTTGTACATGCCACGCTGGCCCATGGCAATGTCCATTTGCCACTTATCGCCGCTCCACGCCGCCTGTACGGTGAAGAGCAACGCAGCACGCAGGACGGTTGGATCGCCAGCCATGATGATGTTCTTCTCGATGAGGTCGAAGAGCGAGATGCGACAAGCCTCAGTTAGGCCGCCGGTCAACCATCGCGCCTCGATCGACGGAATCACCATCGCACCTTGGGCAATCATCATCAAGAGCAGCAGACTCGACGCCTTGTCGTTGTAATTGTGCATCAACTCATTCGCGTCTAGGGTCCCGCAAGCAGTCATGGGGTAGTAGCGCTCGAAAGACTTGGTGTAGGAGCGGAGAAAATACTCCAACACCCGGGCAGGCGGAAGCAAGATGAAGTTGGAAGCAGTTGAGCCTGGCGACTCGCCGCTGCTGGGTGAGTTGCTCATATCCTCTTTGTGGATCTCTAATGCCTTGTGCAGAAAGCTTTGGGTGATGGCGAGCAGCGTGTCTCGAGTAGGCTCGAGCATCGGCATCACGGACACGTATTCGTTCTGCTCGAAATCATTTTCATCCCATTGCGGTCTCCAGTTACTCCAGCCCTCGTGGTTTTTGAGACTTTGCTCGAGACGCTCGAGGTTCATGCGTGCAGTGCGAGGGCAAGAGCTGGATGCGATTGGGGGTGTGCAGCGGAAGACTGTCCACCCGTCCTGCGCTGCGATGATGGCACCGAGATCGGGAACACCAGAATCGGCAATGGACGCATGCCTGGTCTGAGGATAAAACATGGATGCTGAGCTACCGATCTGGAGGTCTGAGAACGACTCATCCATTCTGGGCGTGGGCATGGGTGTCTGGACGGGCCCAAAACTCTGAGGCGGAGACATTTCAGGGATCATGCCGAGGATACCATCCGCTGGAGGACCCATACTGATGTCCATATTCATCGACATCATGATTGACGGATCTATCCGCATCGGATCGAATTCTGATCCCAGTGACATGGCCCAGGGGTCGACCACGAAGCGAGGGCTTGCACCGTTCTCGGAACTGTCCCGACCTGTGCGCATGAAGTCTTCGTAGCCAGACATTGGCGTCTGAGTGACGAAGCCGTTGACGGGCGTCGGTAGTGGCGAAAGGACCGTTGGTAACGTTGCCGGCAATCCATTGGGTGGCGACTGCTCGAAGAAAGGCGGCGTAGTTGAAACCGAGACGTTGAGAGGCTTCTCTTCCGGTGTTGGATTCTGGATCTGAACGGGATGCGAGATAGATGGATTTCTTGAGTGTGGTATCGACGGTGGTGTGGGATGTGATTGTGGGAGTGTGTGGGGCGGGCCGTTGGGCAACTGTTGAGGTGATGGTTGGCCACTTTGGGGTTGCGTTTCCCGAGCTGGAGAGTTGCCATTCGAAGCATTTTGAGAATCCCCGTTGTTCCCACCTTCACTCGAGTTTCCACTGCCTGGTTGTTCCCCCGGTGCCACACCCCGATTCACGTTCTTCGATGCCCGACGCGTGGGCCTTAGTGTGCATCGCAGGTTTCGTTGGGCACATCGGCTGCAAGGAAATTTCTTGTCGCACTTTGTCTTCGTTTTTGCGCAGTTGCTGCAGGCGATAGGCGTTCGTCCGGCTGACTTTGGTATGATGCCTGCGTTGGGTGGCAGGCCTTCTTGGTTGTTCTGATCTCGTCCGTGAACAGTGTAATGGCGTTGGAGGAGGTCACTAGGGAAGCTCGAGTTAGACTGACACCCTACGCAGGAGACTGGGCAAAGCTTTCAGCCGACAAGGACCTCGGTCTCGATGCGGCAACCCCAGCACCTAGGACAGCGAGACCTCGTCGTCGTGACGCTCCACGCCAGAAATCAGCAAGACTCACCGTCTGGCAAAGCTCATGTGGCAGGTAAAACATTTAAACGGCTTGACGTTGGTGTCTGTTGAGAACGGTCAGCGTCACGAAGAAAAATGTAAAGAGAAAGTCCAAAGTGGACGTACGAGTTAGGATGTGCCGCTCCAGATGCTCGTCTCTGGTGAACGACTGTCCGCAATAGGTGCAAAAGACCATGGCTTTCTTGGTACCTCTGGCGAGGGTTTAGTTTCGAGCGTGGCAGTAAAAGTCGACTGCAGTCAAAAGAGGAAGCGTTGAAGGCGTTTAGATTAAGCCAGCAATGGCAATGGCAAGAGTAGGTTGGTGGTGGTGGTGGTGAAGTCTAGCGTCGAGTGGGCACGGAAGGCATGGGGTGGAGGGAAATATTAGAGCTGAGACCGTGCTGGGCTGTGGGATGAGGTGTGTGGTGGCGGTCGATGACCTTATTTACGAGGTGGAGAAACCGCGGGGGTGACTAGCAGAGGAGGAAATAGTAAGAGGCGCGGACCGCAGCGTTTTGCTAGTAAGTGTTTCGTCCTGACGCTGCGCTGGCAGTGATGTCTTGGACCGGTAAGGTGCGGATTGGTGAAGGGCGTAGGATGATGGAGCAGACGTAAGGGTAAGGCAGTCGATTCGAGTTTCAGACCATGGAAGCAGAGGGAGTCAGAAACGGGACGTAAGTCGGGAAGGCTGTGGGCTTAGTCTGGCGGCCGAGCTGAGGGAAGACGAGGGTGCAACGAAGGCACAAGCTTGACCAGAGCAGAGCAGAGCAAAGAGTAAGAGAGGGAAGTCACAGAGCCAACGAGAGCGAGGTCAAAGAGGAGTCGGAAGGCTTCCCAAGGGAGGAGGTTAGGGATGCATAATCAAGAATCAGACAAGTCGCAGCTGGCAGCGATGATGCTCATTGCTCATCAATTGAAGGGCTCTAGCTTCCGCGAGAATATGATGAGCAGGCTAGTGCTTCGCAGGCTGGCCTTGGTGCATCCGTGACATGCGGCACCAGGCGCTTGGATACTCTGTGCGAACCAGACTAGGCCGAGAGCATGTGCTTAGGCCATGACTTGGCTTCTGATGGCTTGCCCGGCTGGGACAGAGTCGATAAGAGGGACAGGGATAGGCGTGGATGGGCGTGCAGTGCAGCGGATCCCTCCAGGACGATCGCCCAGCGGGCTGGGGGGTTGTGGGGGGTTGGCGCGGTGGCGCGGTGTGAGCAGCAGCAGGGCCGTGTGGCCAGGGTAGAGGGTGCATCAGTGGTGGCACCCCTGGCGCGCGGCGGGAGACTATGTTTTGGCGACGGGCGAGCGAACCGGAGGAACCTGCAGTACAAGCAGTACACGGCGTGTAATGTTTACAATACCGTACGGGGGGCCAAGGCGTCGATACGGATGGCCGCGCCGCGCTGCATTGGGCCAGTCGAGTGGGCGTCGAGGGCACTGCCGGGCTGGAAGGGGCTAAGCCGTCGTTGGGAGGCCCTTGCCGAATCTGAGGCCTATCAGCGCCGGCGGAAGGTCCAACACGACCCAGGACCCATCGACCCGCCGACGACAATATACACCTCCACCTCTTCTGCTGCCTCGTCGTCTACCTGCGACGGGGTACGAGGCGACTGCACGGCGCTGCGAGAGAGCCGACGACGCCGAACAGCCGAGGACCGCATCGTCAAGGGCTCCCTCTGCTACTCTGTCCTGTGGCCCTCGTACACCTCCTCCCCAGCTCCCCCAGCTCCCCCAGCTCTTCCAGCTCCCGCTCCCACTCAGCTCCGCGCTGCTGTCAGCGGACGACTGCTGCGTGAGGGCGACGTCCGCGGATGGAGCGTCCAGACGTCACGACACCACCGCATCAGCGCAGCAAGGCCGCCGCACAGCAGCATCAGACAAGGACGCCCCGCCGCCGTCGAGCCCGCTGGCCTGGCTGGCGAGCGAACGGTCCCTGTTGGCGCGCAGCACCCTGTCCTGGCCCACGGTGACTTGGACGCTCGTCTCTAAATGTACCGCGCCATCCGAGCCCTGTGTCTGAGGCTGGAGGCTGGTGATGGGTGCGTCATGGCCCGCGGCCTCTCATGAAGCTGCCCTCGTCGTCGGCACCTGGGGCTCGCGTGGGCCGGGCAGCGTGCAGCAGTGGGCGGTGGGAGCTGAAGCTGGGGCGGGCTATATTTATCTGGATGGCTACTATACAAGTAGGATCGGCGGATCAAGCTTTACGCCTTGGCGGACTACTGCTCGGAACTTTTCTGCCGCGATGCCCTTTGCGGCCATTGCACTACCAAGCGAGCAGGCGCAAACGGGCGTTATCGTCTCGTCGTCGTGAGCCTTGAGCGTGCTGATGTCGTCCCGACTCACGGCAGAGCCAGATGAGGATGCGCGCGATTCGCGACCCTCATCTCCATGCTCGCCATGCTCTCCATCCTGCGCCGTGCCTGTGTCCATCTCACCCTGCGCCCCATGACGCTGACGACTGACGTGGTGGGCGACAGCGAGGGCGTACTGGGGTGCTGCTGGAGCGCACCCATGAGGCGATCCGTCGGCGTAGCCAACCGGCGAGGGCAGCGCATCGCGATGTCGCACAGGAGGCCCTCGACACTCCACGCTCGACGACGACGGCATCGTGAGACTCGTAGCAGCGACAACGTGCGGCCGGAGCTGACCCGAAGTCTCACGAGTGGGCACTGGCAGCCGCTAGACTTCTCGCGGAGCCTCAATACACACCCCGGCGGTCAGCGTGTAATATTGATAACTGAGCCCAGCACAGCAGCAGGAGCGACTCTGCGAATCCACCGTGGCAGTCGCCAGTCGCCAGTCGCCAGTCGCCAGTCCACTATCTGATGCCCACGCACATGGCCATTGTCGAGTCGATGCCGGCGAGCTGTCCAGCGCGCTTCTTTCGCAACGAGGCTGCCTGAGAGGTAGCGAAAGGGCATAGGGATCGTCATGCCGATCGCAGTGTCATCAGCAGCGACACGCAAACCGGCACCTTTCCGGCCACCGCATGTCAGAAGCAGCAGAGGAGCAGAGCAGCCCAAGACGAGGCCAATTGCTTACAAGTACAACCCATCCATGCACAGTGCATCGCTGGCCCTCGGCATGCTCCCTTGGGCCCATCGAACATGCAGACCAGGAGACAGTACCCAAAGAGGCTCGCTCTCGACGGCTAGCTGGCACGCCGGCCAAATCCGCTATTCGCTTAAGGAAATCCCAGCAGCCGATCGCACAGCCAGCGCCCAATGCGGCAAAGGAATGTTCCAAGAAGCCCACCACAGCAAGCCAGCGCCCTCGTCGCCGACCACGCTGCGAATCACGCGTCGAGCCCTACGAGGGAATTGGGCACTCCCTAAGCCGCTACTACTCGTACGACTCGCGATGATCGGCATTGCAAAAAAGTCAAACGAAAATTAATTTGCTCCCATAAGTTAGAACCACTTCGGCCGTTGAAACATGGCGTGGCGCGCGGGAAGACGACGAGCTCGAGCTCGCGAAACGAGCGGGACTATCGTTTCACGTACCTGAGTCGCCTTCTGCCCGGGAGAACCGGAGTCAGAAAGGAGAGAGAGAGCGCCACCCACGCAGTTTGAAGAAATATTCTCGCGCATCCTCACTTCACCACCTCCTGGTGCCGTCGCAGCCTGCTTCATATGCGCGGCCCGCGACACGAGGCGCCGATATTAATCTAAATCAGCAACACAATGCGACTGATAGCGACACGCTCCCAGAGCCGCGCAACCTGGACCAAGAACAAAGGGGCCCGCAGATGCACCACCTCGACCTGCGTCGACCGACATGTGCGGACCCTCAGCTCCGTCCAATGTTTCGCCTCAACGACATCCAGGTCGCCTGCAGCGTTAAGGGTCGAGACGTCGCGGCCGCATGTCAGAGGCTCCAGCTCGCTCGCCATGAGGTGATGTTTACCTCTACGCCGCTGCGTCATCGCCCAGAAACACCAATGGCCGGCGCCATGGTGCATTTGTTGACGAGAAGCCCTTAGCCGGCGGGGCTGCAGTTGGACCCTGAAGCGAACGAAGCAGCCTGGGCATGCCGTAAGGAGAACAGCGCAGCGAGCTGCTGCTCTTTGGAGAGGGCTGTTGTCGCGATTAGTGGGTGTCGACGACTTGTCCGAGGTACCTTTCCGCTGTGGGCTGGCCGTGGGCTGCAGATTGGGTGGTGTGATGCACCGCCTCACCGCCGAAGCCGGGGAGCCTGTGTTGTCATGCTG
Organism: Polyplosphaeria fusca; assembly: GCA_010093805.1. Taxonomy (NCBI): domain Eukaryota; kingdom Fungi; phylum Ascomycota; class Dothideomycetes; order Pleosporales; family Tetraplosphaeriaceae; genus Polyplosphaeria; species Polyplosphaeria fusca. Next base: position 244,732 of record ML996112.1, on the reverse strand, counting down.
CAGCAACGCAACGCAGGACCGCAGTGGAGCTACTGGCTGCGACTTCTTGTTCAGTTACTCAGTGACGAGGTGGACGGGCATGGCGTGCGGCCGCTGGAGAGGGGAAGGGCAGCGCTATCGAGGGTGAAAACTCAAATTGTTCGGCGCTGTCCACTGGCACCAGTTGGGCAGGCTGCTGCTCAAGTACCCCGCGATGCAACTGGGAGCCGTGATCGCCTCTGTTTCCTGACGTCGGGGGGGTGCTGTGAACTTGGTGAAGCTGGTGCTGGACCGTGTTCCGCCGGGCTGCCATTGGCCAGCGGGGCGCTGGCGGAGCCGCTGAGCGGCCAAGGCGCCTCTCCTCCCCCGCTGCACGACGGAGGATTTCCAGCGGTCCACCGTCCAACTGCCTCCCAGCCTCCCATCCTCCCTCCCACTGCGCCGCCACTCCCGGCCTCGTACAGACTGCCTCAGTGCCTCCCACCGCCACTACCACCAAGGCATGCTCGAGCATGGCCAGCACAGTCGGATCCCCGCCGGCACTCCATCATGGCTCAGATGCGATAGCGATGGCTGCTGACCCCACTGGTGCGTTGTCACGAGTGCCCTCTGCGATAAGCTCGAGGGGGTTTTCCAATGCGAGATGCAAACGTCCTGTCGATTCTCATTGCAGAAAGATCTGTTGTAGCGATCGGCATGCAGGGCTACTGTCCCAAATATTGGTGGCTGAAGGTGGGCCTTCGACCAAGGCTGAGGTGACCGGCGGGAGCCCCTGCTGGCCCCGCGCGGTGAGAGCTTGCGAGCGCACTGTTGCCTCACGACTGCCCGTTTTGGGCGCACCTATGCTGACGGTTCGTGTGAAAGGCAATGCGCCCGTCGATCCAAACTTGCATTCTCCTGTCTCTGAGCGGGGACGGGGGGATAAGGGGGGAGACGCGTCGAACACGACGAAGGAATTAGCCTGCGGGCAAAAGGCGACGCCTGAGATGAAATGCAGTCCGGACTCTATGGAGCATGCCAGACCTCTCGACGACGGCTGCGACATCTACTTTGGATGAAATTGCCGGACATGCAGTCCTGCGGTTGCCGGTTGACGGTCGTGGACGCGGCTTCGGGTCTCGCTCCCTTGCAACCACCCGTCCCGCGGCGACGGCGCTGTTGCATGCTTTCTTCACCCAGGCCGGGGCATCCTCGTTCGTCGCCCACTCTGGCAATATCTGCCTCCTGTTATTATCAGCCCGTCAGCCCAATTCAGAGCCGGAGTATTGTTCCGCCCGTTCGAGAACTGAGTCGCGCCATCAGCTTACAACTGCCCTGCCTGTCCATCCGCAGCCCTATCAAGTCAGCATTTCTGAAACTCATTTATCTCGGAGCTTGAGAGGGAGCTCCCGCTCGTGGGCGTCCGCTACGAGACGTTGACAGCGGAGGCTTACCCCAACCCTGCCGCTTCTATACCCTTTCCAGCCTCTACGCCGCTCTTCGTGATGCTGCGACCATGCGCCAAGGCCCTCACACCTCAGCTCCAGCGAGGCGCACGCCCTTCTCCGAGGGCATGGCTCGCAAGAATACCCACTGTCAACGTGTAAGCATGAGGACAAACTTCTCTCCATCTTGGCCCTTTCCGTCATGTCCAAGCGCATCATCTGGAGTCATCCGGGGGAGGCTATGATACCCGGGGGCTGAAAACGCGGCCTGCCTTTTACACATATTGGAGTGCATTTTGCAAACATACATCTAAACTTAGTAACTTGCTAACTAGGGTACGCAAAAAGGTACCACAAATTACAGCTCCCACCAACATGGACAACTCTTCACGAGGCAATAATACTGCCTCCCCCAAAATAAGTGTCGCGGCTGACGACTCTCGAGAAATACGGTAGGCCTCCAGCATTTTGTTTCACAACTCGGTGTTGCAGCGGAGCGCCTCGTGTTTGCACAGCCATAGCAGACAGCAACGTCACTCCAAATCCTTCACATATCGCGGCCTCGGCAGGGTCTGTCCAGCACGCTGGTACCGACTGTCCATTTGCGCCCACCCGCGTCGCCTCCTGCACTGCTAACGGCATCGGGCAGTTGGTTCACCATGAACAATTAACAGGATAAAGCGTTGTAATATACAGCCTCGTGTCACGCTGCAAAGCTTGTTGGGACTGCATACTGTAGATTGCCTTGACTTGGATTACCCTCAGCTTAGGTTTCCATTTCGCTTTCTCGACCTGGACAAGGTACATGGGTTGGGTAGAATGAAAAGTAGATTATGTCGTGGAATGATACGGCGACCCGCGGAGCGGTGAAGCAGCTGCGAACTGCTCCCAGTGACTCCCTCGCCTGCGCGAGATGCCATCCAATCATCGTCGTCATCGTCGTGGTACAAGACTGTTCTCTGGCGGTCTGAGATTGAGCGGCCAAGGCAAACCGACAGAATTGACAAGCTGGGGCGGGCAACCTCGTCGCCAGTGATCAGCTCCCATGAAGTCGGTGAACGGCAGCTACCGGTGCTGACCACGTCGGCACACGGTAACATGTAGATGAAGGAAAGGTGAACCTAATCCACTCGATTGTGTCATACAACATGCGCGTCGAACAGTCGTTCTGTCCACATGCACTCTGCGCGGCCCTGCGTTCTGGGAACGAAGAACCATCTCCATTCAGCTTCATGGCATTGGACCCTGCGGTCTGCTCCGGCTGTCAGAACAGCTTGGCATGTGTCCGACCTGTGTTTCCGCCATCACTGTCGTGTCACCGGGCTAGATTATGCACCACGAGATTTGATGCAGCGCTATGCAACAATGGCCTCCTCAACGTGGTGGGCGTCCGCGGCTACGGTTCTTGCTACACAAGCTACTTCCATGTCCTAGGCTCTTTAGAGCGTCGAAGCCCATGTGGGGGGATTTGTTGGAGAGTGAGGCTCGATGTTGTACAACAGCTTCAAGAGACCTCGGGATCGTATTACGGTCAAGTATCGAATGCACGGTGAGCTGTGATTGCGGACATAGCTACGTATCTGAATCATGTGTTACTGGTTTTGGAAGTCATAGTGCTACCAACCACTCGAGGAGGAAGTACTTACCCAGTTACGAAGAGCGGTAAGCATAGGTATCTGTCGTGGCGTTTCACGACCTTTGCCCACGAAATAGCAGCAAGGACAGAATGTCTTCGATTGACAACGATGAGTCTGTGTTCTGGAAATGTTTGGACATGTTCTCAACATCTCGTTTCACGTTGACGAGCGTCGATGGAGCGGAGCGACAGTGAAGATTTTTTGCAACGACGCACGAAAAATCATACAAAGGCAAGATGCCAAACGAAGATAATCTGCGTCCAGAAATTTCAACACCACATTGCCCCCCTCTTTTCTTTTTTTCCGGCAAACATGGATTCCCCAGGTTGTAGCATCTGGATCGCGATCCGCCCAAAATCTGTTGGATATCGTGTGCCGTTGCCTCCACGGACTCGCACGTTCTTGGTCCCATCAGACAGGGGCAGGTACCAACAAGTTTCCATGGTTCTAGGACCCAGAGAAGCGGATCTAGATGCAGCGTAGAAACGCGCGAGTAAATCCGACATTGTGGTGCGAGGGTCTTATCCACTTCGTCACGATCTGGAGTCAGTGACATGTCGACCCCAACAAAAAGACCCAGACCCATTGAAATTGGGCGAAAGAGGAAAATTGCACCGCGGTTACTGTTTCCGGGACCACTCGTGATAAAGTGTTTGTCCTCTGACCACAGACGTTTGTCACCGCTAGTTCCGTGGCTCTCGGATCCAAACTCCGACAAAGTCTTGCCGAATCACAATGATGAGGACTCGTCTCCGTCATCTATACCCACACGACGACGTTTCATTCTCAAAATTTCAATACATCGATTACAATAGAACCTTTGGTAGCCTGCGCCGAGTTCTTGCAACGCTCGGCCTTCTTCACATGCACCAGCCTCACCTCATCCATGCTGCAGCATCGCGTACACCCAAATAGAAACGCTTCTGGACTCTCAAACAGCGGGCCCGAAGTGGGTTTGAACTAACAGCTGCAGGCTCGCGAAAAACTTTTCGCTCCAACTACCAAGGAAGGCCGTGTATGCACAGCAAAGGTCATCATCAAAATCAGGGTTTATCGATAGTCGCGATTTTTTTCTCGCGGCGCGGATTAGCCTTTCCCCACCCCCTCATCATACCACTGCCACTATCAGACCATCAGATCTCGCCCAGACGTCAGAATAGGAAGGAAGTACAAAGACTAGAAGCCTAGAGCCATTGGTTGTTTCGCGTCGAAGCGAACGTACAGTGTCTCAGGGACTCGTGAGGAAGTTCAGTGGTGGCCACGGAGGTGGAACCGAATAGTGCTGCAACCTCCACGGAACGGATCGCAAGATGGAGTGAACTAGAGGGGTGGCGAGTGAGTGTAGCTGTACCCGCCCAGTCCAGTTCCCGAGAACCATGGAAAGCTCTATTGCGTGTTCGCTACGATGCACATTAGCGACGAGACGGCGTACATGTTGGAGCTAGAGACCGGCAGTATCGGCTTCGAAGTGATGACTTATATACTCTGTCTAGCTACATGCTAGCTTCTCTTTTCTTCCGTAGCCGAGATGCGAAGAGCGGATTGTAGGAGATCGGCGAAGAAACCACATGTTAGTCCCGCGGAGATGAGCACTTCTACGAGAATCGTGAAAATGTACGGTGTTGAAGGGCTCTCGGGCACTTTGATTGAGAAACCTGTCAGTGAGAGCTACAGAGCATGACAACATCTGCTTTGGATACTATTCTGGATATACGGGGCCTGCTTGAGCAATGACTTCTCCCCGCTTCTTCAGTGCATATGCAGAAACCATCATCATCTACGAAATGCTTACCCGGGGAACGACGATACCAACGATATCCTACCACATCTCTCGGTACCCAGTAGGAGCTCAGAGTGTAGATGTGGGGTCATTGAACAAACTTTCTCTAGCATCCGGGAGCTCCTAAGTTTCGGTCGGCCGACCACAGAACTCCTCGCCCCTCTCCCACATCTACAAAAATATCCGAATCACCACTATCGCCCCCATGCACGCAGTTGCATTAGACCCAGATCAGTGTCCAAAGTCACGACAACGAAGAAATGCTCCCAGTGGATACCTCATCCCCGGACCGCGCAACATCAGCAATCGGAGCACAAACGTAAGTCAGATCTTGGTCTCTCGCCCACGTAACCATTCGGGTGTGAAGAAGCTACGCGTACCAGTTTCAAGGAACATCCTCGCATTGGACACTCCCCCCCCCGCTTTGAACTCTCCATCACCAACTCTAGTGCTCTCACTTATGCTTTAGCTCGATCCACGCAACTAAAATTTGCAGCAGATGCTGCACCTTGCGGTGCATGTGTCTAGCCTTGCGAGACTGTCTGACCACGTCCCGTATAGCAGCAGCTCCCGCTGCGGTGTCCAGCAGAGTCAAGAATTAACATATAGCGGCATGTGCGAGAAGTACCGCAGCAGCATCGCACCAAGAGTGGGTGGAATGTTGACCCACATGATACAGACGCTGATATCGTGCAGGGTGCGGACACAGAAGCGGCGGGTGTGTGTGCTGCATGCTCGATGAGATCATGTATGAGGTTGGTGTTGACCAAAGTAGTCGTGGAGTGGTGTCGGTGATCCGAAAAAGGGAACAGAGTATGCGCAGGACGACATGCTTCCGAGCCCGGGGTTTGCTGGGCAAAAGAGCACATGCGAACATGAACGTTTTCGTGCTATGAGCTTGCTCTAAGCGAGGTGTAGTAGAGCTTTGGAGAGAGGGCGTTTGAGTAGTTGTTTGCGCATCGCTTCAGTTGATGTGCAGGGTGGGTGCTGTTCTCCGTAATGCAGCTTCTGACGCGCGGAAGGATGACGCAAGATTGCTCGATCTTGGTGGCTTGTTCGGGATTCCTCATCTCTGGATCTTACTTGTGCCACTATTACGGCTTGTGTTCTTGGCCAGTAGGAAACTTTTTTGGAATCATGTGTTGAGATGGGGTCAGGTGAGTCGGATTTGGTGATACTCCGCGTTCCGCAATCGACGACTCCATGTCTCTGGTAGCCTTACAACACCCAAAAGGCAGGCTATGTAAGCGTTATGCATTATCTCTCGTTGTATTTGTTGGGAACAAGAACCCTAATCCTTGCCCTACTTGAAGATGAGAATACAATGCACCAATTTCTTATGGGAGCATCCTCGCGTCAGCTCGACTGATGCCTACTTTAGTCCACTATCTCGGCGACTCCAACGCAGTATTAGTTATTATCATGTGAAGAAGTACCATGGTCGTTACTGTGCCCCTGCCAATTGCAGTCGTATGTGCCCAAAGTCGCAAATCGTAAGATGCTTCCCGCCATGGTCCGCTCGATCGATATTAAGGCGCAGCATGCAACAACAGCGCCTCTCGCCACTTCGAAATTCATAATGAAGAATTCCATGGTCGTTGTTATGTCCCTGCCAATTACAGCCGTACGTGTGCAAAAAGCTGCGAATCGAAAGATGCTTCCCGCCATGGTCCGCTCGGTCGATGATGAGGTGCATCATGCAACGACAGCGCCTCTCACAACTCCGAAATTCCTAACGAAGATTGCCATGGTCGTTGTTATGTCCCTGCCAATTACAGCCGCATGTGTGTAAAGCTGCGGATCGCAAGGTGCTTCACGCCATGGTCCGCTCGATCGATGAGTTGCAGCATGCAACAAGGCCTCTCGCAGCTTCAAAATTCCGAATACGTGCAACGACCGAGGAGCCCCATTATTTGATTTATGTCGACGGCGGCGAGATGTGTGCAGATCTGGATGTTTCGTTCAGTCAATCAGAGGGGCGCACTGTACGTACCTGCAACAAGGACTGATAATGCGTGCGAGCACCGACTGGCAGCGTATACTCTCCGGGTTGAGATACGGCATAATCGAACCACATCCTGCTGCAGTCACAGTACCAAGCAGCTTCAGCTTACTCCCACGTGGAGTTATGGCCACCCTGAGCTAGCCACATGGAGCAAGTCGATGCTTTGTCCGTAGCGGCCCAGACCATCGTACATCGAGATTCCCCAACAACCTGAGCATCGAATGATGAAACGGCGGCAGCCGAAAGCGAGCCTTGACAGAACTCGCGCTTTTCCGTGGACGTGGTGCATATGTGATGTGCTCGGTAACAGGAGGGGTGCAGGATTCCCTTGCACGGCTAAGGCCGGACTAGGTGGGGGCGGGAGCGACGCCAACGCGTCAGATACAGCGCCCAAGCGACATGTAGAACTGTGCTGTTTCGTTGGATGGAAATGCTCTCATCGACGGTGGGTCCATGAGTTGTCCTTCGGACCAGGCGCCCAGTGGAGCGCCACTTTCAAGGTACAGGTTGACTGAGTTCAACAACAAGGCAGCAGCAGTGAAGCTTTGCCACGCAGTTTCGGTTGTAAGATGTCCAAATTCTCGGGGACTAAGAGCTGGGGCACGGAAGGAGCACGGAAGGAGCAGGGGAGGGGTATCTGACTGGATGATAGGCTCGATGGCTGGATGAGGGAGTCGATGACTGGTTGATGGAGTCGAAACAGTGTCTTGCAAGTCTTCACTTGGATCGGTGAGAGCTCGACACAGTCAAGGAGAGGTCGGGTAGGCTCTAGATTGCTCATTCGTATCGTTCGTGGTTGTCACCATTTGCGGAAAGGGACATGTGACAGAAATGGGAGGGTTTGCATAGAAGGGTTCAAAAAGGAAAGACCAGACCCAGACTCTTATCAGGTACGCGTCGAGGGGCTGTGAACTGGTCCAAAGCAGAATTAATAGCGAACCCAGGATACAGATGCCCGAGTCTTCTGGACCGCAGCACTTGGTCCCCGGCTGGCCCCCCCTCTGGTCCGTACTTTGCGTACCCCGACTACTGGTGAGATGAAATGCTCCGTTGCAGTACGGGCAGAGCACAGTGCACAGTGAACGAGGTCAGGGTCCCGCTGTTTCGAGCCAACACGTGTCGGGGCTCCCGAAAGGCCTCGCCTGGTGGGTATCGTATCCCAGTAGGCACATGTTCGGGCCATGCATGGAAGGCGAAAACGTGGGGACGAGGGTAGAGGGCTGTGAGACACTTGGACGATATGGGCAACAGCTGCGTGCACCCTGCAGCGCGCCTTCAGTGCGCCCATGGCTGAGGCTTGCTGTGGAGCAGAGGGTGAGCACGATGGAAGGAAGGGGTAGTTTTGGGAGAAAAGGCCCTCGGCATTGGGCGGGGTTCCGTTGCCAAGCGCGAGACGCAACGTCCCCATGTGGAAGGCAGTGACTCGGTGTCCTAGACGCCCGCCGCATCGATCCGAGACGCGAGCCCTGAGACAGCACAGCGAGGCAGTGAAGGAGGGAGGGAAGAGGAAGCGAGGAAGCGAAGAAAGGCGTGCACCGTAGACGTCAGCCATCGCCCCGCGGTGGACGAGGAGGCGACGCGATGATGCTGAGGAGACGGGCGGAAAGAGCGTTGGAGCCCAGTCGCGCCTTCCGCTCCGCTGGCGCTAGTGGCGGACGTGCGCTCTTTCGCTCGCCGAGCGGCGACGCCTTTCGCACCCAACGCACCCAACGCACCCAACGCACCCAACGCACCCCTACTGCTGCTGAATGGCCCTCGCGCCTACTACGTACCACTCCTACAGCCCTGCGGCAGAGCTCGCCGAAGTCACCGCTGCCACCCCCTCGTCGCGTCGTCGTCGTCGCGCGCGCCACGGCGCAATCTGGGATAGTACCCAGATGAGATCGATCCAAGACGCCGCGGGTCTCCATGCGCCAGGGCCTGCCCCAGCCTGCCTCAGACAGGATGCACGCGCCGCCTGTTTATACCGCACCGTGGCGGAGCGCCCTCAGGTCGTCGCAGAGGACAGCCGTGTGGGGAAGTGCGAGGGCGGGGCCTGATTCTGATCAACAATATTGACAGGCTAGGAAAGGCCGCCTCGCACTACTCACCTCACCTCACCACTCCTCCTGCGCTGCATTGCTGCTGCTCCTCCTCCAGCTCCACAGGGCAGATGGCTCCCGCAGAGGCCTCTTGAATTTCGTCATGCTCCGCGCCCCGTGGGTTGTTGGAACTTAGCCCCCCCATGGCCACACGAGAGAAAAAAAAGCGCCGCTGATGAAGCCCGGGCCCAGCAGGTGCCCGTAACCGCTCCTGCGCCCAGCCCCGTCCGTAAGGGGCCGGCCGTCGCCACCGTTCCTGACCCTGCTAACTGCATTGCTCCAAGCTCGCAATGCAGCTCGAAACATCCCGGCTGGCTAACGTCCTGGGCGATCGGGCGGCGCACAAGTTACCTCGCCCATGCTTGCTCAACCGACGTCCTCACACGACCAGCGCCAATGAGCGGGTCTCCAAACCCTTCGCACACGTCGTACAATGCCTATCATTGCTCGACCGGTCCAAGGGCACGATTTCAGATGCCATGTCCGTGTCTGGTTCTCCACCTGAGGATTTGTGCGTCTCGGCCCAGAACCACCACGGTCAGAGCTGTCGCGCCAGGCAAACTTGCTCTGCCATCCTGCGTGCGCCCCCAATTGGGACGGCCGTTGTTCGATGTTCTGCGGTGGGGCCTGGTAGCAGCGTGGTGTAGGACCTGCGCAGTGGTACCTTCACCGCGTTCTAGTGCGCAGTCTGGTGGCACCCGCCTACCGCCCAGGGCCGGGCAGCAGGCAAACCACGTCCCCATGGCTGTGCTCGACGACCGTGCCATCATCAAATCATACTCTTTTTGCATAACTCTAAGCCTGATTCCGTTTGGTAACTGCTGGTAGCTGACATAATTGACAGCAATGCACGGGCTCCACTCCCACCCCGGCTTATGGGGATCCGACATAGTCGACCCGAATTTCGAAACAGCGCCCTGGCTACCTCCATTTCGCAGGTCTCATCTCTCTTATCACCCCGGATGCATTGGCCTGCTACCTCGGCGGCTGAACTACACTGTCTAGCCCGCGCCATCTAACAATAGCCCTGGATGCTTACTCGGAGCCTGTCCCGGGCCTCTGCACGCCATCAACCCTCGGGAAGAGGGAGGCACCAACCAGGAAAGGGATCATCCGCAGCTCCACTTCTTCCTCACGTCAATATGCTTCTGCTGTACATCGTCCGGCAGTGGATGAGCCCCGTATCTGTGCACGTACCGATCCGAAGCGGACTGTGCTGGTCATCGCGCGATCTCCAGCCCAGCCCGCTGTCCTGATTTCTCATACCCACCAGTGCAGCTGGCCCGCATACAAATATAGAGGGCTCGCCTATCCATCTAGGACCCATCAGCTTCAATCCCATGCCAGTGTCTTGGGTTCCTCTCTCACAACACTCGACTCGTTCCTCATAGCTCCAGCCATATATCAGAGGATCACTCCCCACACCTATCCACTCCTACCCACACCTATCCACAGGAGCATACCATCATTCAAATACTCGTCGAACTCCTTACACTGACACCACACGCCTCTCTCTACGACACCACCAACATCATCACGCCCTCCTAAACACACACAGGAGACCTACTCGTCGCTCGACTCCTCATAGACTTCCCTTCTTCGTCTCCTTTAATTATACCCCTTCAAGTTACTTCCACCGTCCGTCACAATGAACGTCCTCATCTTCGGAGATCAGACCGCCGACCAGTACCCGCTTCTGCGGAAGGCGAGTCTTCGCAAGACCAATGCCCTGCTCACAACATTCTTGGAGCGAACCTCCGTCGTCCTGCGCGAGGAGGTCCAGAAGCTGCCGCGGACGCAGCGAGAACAGATACCCGACTTCCTGAGAGTCACTGATCTGGTGGAGGCATATTACGCAAAGGGCCTCAAGGTGCCACAGCTAGAGAGTGCCATGGTCACCATTGCTCAGCTCGCACACTACATTGGGTATGTTCGCTAAACTTCCCTGTTAGCTCTCGCTAATTCCGCAGGTACTACGGTGAAAACCCGTCAGAGGTCCCGAACTTGGCTAATACCCGAGTTCTCGGCCTGTGCACCGGCCTGCTCGCCGCGTCTGTCGTCGCATCGTCGAAGACGCTCGGTGAACTGCTCCCGCTCGCTGTTGAGGCCGTGAAGATTGCCTTCCGCGCCGGCACATGCGTCGGGGCTGCCAAAGACGCACTTGAGCAGACCAGCAGCTCGAAGGAGAGCTGGTCTACCATCGTCACCGGCACCAACGAGAATGCGGCGAAGAGCGCCATCGCTCAGTTCCACGACGAGCGCAATGTTTCGGTGTCCGCACAGGCTTACGTTAGCGCTGTTAGCGTGATGGCCATTACCATTAGCGGTCCCCCCTCCACCACCAAGCGCCTATTCCAGGAGTGCGACGCTTTGAGCAAGAACACCAAAGTCTCCATCCCCATCTATGCGCCATTCCACGCCCCGCACCTCTTCGGACAGGCCGACATCGACCGCATCCTCGCCGGCGAGACCGGCGAGCTGCTCAAGAAGTCGCGCCCGGTTGCCCTTATTCACTCTGCCTCGAACGGCAAGTGCCACACGGCCACCAACACATATGAGCTGGTCGAGATCGCTCTCCGGGAGATGCTTCTCCAGCCAGTTCGCTGGGACAGCCTCCTCGAGGAGTGCGTGTCGCAGGTGACGGATCTGAGCAACAGCGAGTGCTCCATCTCTGCCATCGGTGTCACCAACATCGCCAACAGCTTGGCCTCCGCGCTCAAGGCTGGTGGACAGTCCTCTGTCTCCGTGCGCGACCACACCGCCTGGACGTCCAAGGCTGAGGGCACCAAGGGCCGCACCCAGAATGATAAGATCGCCATCGTCGGCATGGCTGGTCGATTCCCTGGCGCTGCAAGCCACGAGGCTCTTTGGGACTTGCTCGAGAAGGGTCTCGACGTTCATCGCGAGGTCCCCGCCGATCGCTTCGACGCTCAAGCCCACTGCGACCCCACGGGCAAGGGCAAGAACAAGAGCCACACACCCTATGGCTGCTTCATCGACGAGCCCGGTCTATTCGACCCTCGCTTCTTCAACATGTCGCCGCGTGAAGCTGCCCAAACCGATCCCATGGGTCGCTTGGCGCTGACCACCGCGTATGAGGCTTTGGAAATGTCCGGTTATGTCCCGAACCGAACTCCGTCCACCAAGCTAGCTCGTATCGGAACTTTCTACGGTCAGACTTCCGACGATTGGCGTGAGATCAATGCGTCAGAGAACGTCGACACCTACTTCATCACGGGAGGTGTGCGCGCTTTCGCACCCGGACGCATCAACTACTACTTCAAGTTCTCTGGCCCGTCCTACAGCGTCGACACCGCCTGCTCGTCTTCCTTGGCTGCGGTGCAGCTTGCTTGCACTTCCCTCTGGGCCGGTGACTGCGATACCGCCTGCGCTGGTGGTCTCAATGTCCTGACCAACCCGGACATTTTCGCTGGTCTCAGCAAGGGCCAGTTCTTGTCCAAGACGGGTAGCTGCAAGACTTACGACAACGACGCCGACGGTTACTGCCGTGGTGATGGCTGCGCCACTGTCATCCTCAAGCGTTACGAGGATGCCATTGCCGACAAGGATAACATCCTCGGATGCATTCTTGGCGCCGCAACCAACCACAGCGCCGAAGCTGTGTCCATCACCCACCCTCACGCAGGCGCCCAGGAGTTCCTTTACAAGAAGGTTCTCGCCAATGCTGGTGTCGATGCTCATGAGATCAGCTACGTTGAGATGCACGGAACTGGTACCCAGGCCGGTGATGGCATTGAGATGACTTCGGTCACCAACGCCTTCGCTCCTCGCCATCGCCAGCGCAAGCCCGAGGAGACTCTCCACCTCGGCGCCATCAAGGCCAACATTGGTCACGGTGAAGCTGCATCTGGCACCAACTCTCTCGTCAAGGTCTTGATGATGATGAAGAAGAACGCCATCCCCGCCAACGTCGGCATCAAGGGTGTCATGAACAAGACGTTCCCCAAGGACTTGGGCCAGCGCAATGTTCACATCTCCACCAAGCAGGTCGCATGGCCTCGCAACGGCGCCGAGAAGCGAAAGCTTTTCCTCAACAACTTCTCTGCTGCCGGTGGTAACACCGCCATCATCATGGAAGACGGCCCTCTGCGCGAGGAGCCCAAGGCTGTTGACCCCAGGACGATGCACACCGTCACCGTCACTGGTCGCTCCATCGCCTCGTTGAAGCGCAACATCGACAACCTCATCAGCTACATTGATGAGAACCCAGAGACCACTCTGACGAGCTTGGCTTACACCACCACCGCTCGCCGCATCCAACACAACTACCGTGTGGCCATCACCGTCTCTGAGATGTCGAAGGTGAAGGACGCCCTCCAGGCTCAGGTCAAGGACAGCTACAGCCCGATTGCCATGGTCCCCACCAAGACCGCCTTTACCTTCACTGGTCAGGGCTCTCAGTACACCGGACTTGGCAAGAAGCTGTATGAGGAGCTCGAGTCCTTCCGCGCCGACATTGACCAGCTCGACAACTTGGCTCGTCTGCACAAGCTTCCGTCCATCCTTCCCCTTTTGGACGGAACTGATGTTGGCACCCTCTCTCCAGTGGTTGTCCAGCTCGGCATGGCCTGCATCCAAGTTGCGCTCTCCCGCATGTGGGCTGCTTGGGGTGTCAAGCCCACCGCTGTCATTGGCCACAGCCTCGGCGAGTACGCTGCTCTCCACGTTGCAGGCGTCATCTCCGCCAGCGACATGATCCTGCTTGTCGGCCGCCGTGCCGAGATCCTCGAACAGGAGTGCACTGCCTACACTCACGGTATGCTCGCCGTGAAGGGAGGCGTTCAGGCCATCAAGGAGGCCCTTGGCCCCAAGATGACTGAGATTGCTTGCATGAACGGTCCCGAGGAAACCGTCCTCTGCGGAACTGTCGCTGTGGTTGAATCCACCAACGACCTTCTCGCAGCCAAGGGATTCAAGGCTACCAAGCTGAACGTGCCCTTCGCATTCCACTCTGCTCAGGTCGAGCCCATCCTCGAGAAGTTCAAGGCTGCTGCCTCTGCGGTTGTCTTCAGCAAGCCAGAAGTCCCGGTCCTTTCGCCGCTCACTGGCGAAGTCATCCGCGAGGCTGGCATCATTGGCCCAGACTACCTGGCTCGCCATGCTCGCGAGACGGTGAACTTCTGGAGCGCCTTGGCCACTGGCAAGGACGACAAGGCCTTTGATGACAAGACCGCTTGGCTCGAGGTCGGTGCGCACCCCGTCTGCAGCGGCATGGTCAAGTCGTCTCTTGGCGGCACGCCTTGCACTGCCGGCTCTCTCCGCCGCAACGAGGATCCGTGGAAGACTCTCTCCACGAGCATCACCACCCTCTACTTGGCCGGTGTTGCTTTCGACTGGAACGAGTACCACAGACTCTTCAACGATGCCCAGGAGCTCTATGCTCTGCCAACCTACAGCTTCGACAGCAAGAAGTACTGGTTGGATTACCACAACAACTGGACCCTCACCAAGGGTGAGGCTCTCCAGGCTGCTGCTCCTGAGCCCAAGGCCATCGAGCCAGCTGTTGAGGTGCCATCTAAGCTGAGCACCACCTCCTGCCAGAAGATCGTCTTCGAGGAGTTGCACGCCAACTCGGGTACCGTCATTGTCCAGTCGGATCTCTCCAATCCTCAGCTCAAGGCGACCATCAGTGGTCACCAGGTCAATGGCACCCCGCTGTGCCCGTCCTCGCTCTATGCTGATCAGGCTATGACCATTGCCGACTACCTCTTCAAGGAGCTCAGGCCCAATCTCCCCACCCCCGGCCTGAACGTCGCCGCCATGGAGGTGCCCAAGACCCTGATCCCGCAATATCCCGCTCCTGCAGGTGGTCAGCACCTTCAGATCGAGGCTACTGCCGATCTCGAGGTCAACACCGTCTCGCTGAAGTACCGCACTGTCACTGCCGACGGATCCAAGGTCCTCGCTGAGCATGCCTTCGGCACCGTCAAGTACGAAGATGTGGATACCTGGAAGGAGGAGTGGGCCCGCACCCAGTTCATGGTGCAGACCCAGATCGATCTTCTCCACCAGAAGCTCCAGACCGGTGCTGCCCACAAGGTCCTTCGCGGAATGGCTTACAAGCTGTTCAAGGCTCTTGTCAACTATACCGACAACTACCGCGGTATGGAGGAGGTTGTCCTCGACGGCAAGCAGACCGAAGCCACCGCATCCGTCAAGTTCCAGACCACCGAGAAGGATGGCGAGTTCTTCTGCTCCCCATACTGGATCGACAGCTTGGCTCATCTGTCTGGCTTCATCGTCAACGCCAGCGAGCACCTCGACTCTGAGAACTCCGTCTACATCTCCCACGGCTGGGGCTCCATCAAGATCTCCAAGCAGCTCTCGCCGGAGAAGACCTATCGCTCCTACGTGAGGATGCAGCCGGCTCCCGGCAACATCTCCGTTGGTGACGTCTACATCCTTGAGGGCGAGGAAGTCATCGGCCTGGTCATGGGTCTCAAGTTCCAGAACATTCCTCGTCGTGCGCTCAACATCATGATGCCACCTGCAGGCAAGGCCGCCGTCAAGGGTGCTGCTGCTCCGGCCGCTGCACCAGCCAAGGCCATCGCCGCTGCGCCTGTCAAGGCTGCTGCACCAGCCAAGGCGGCCAAGCCCGCTCCCAAGGCTGCGCCCAAGCCTGTCAAGGCTAAGGCTCCCAAGCAGACTGGCAACACCATCACCTCTCGCGTCATGAAGATCATCGCAGAGGAGACTGAGGTTGACGCCGCTGAGTTGGTCGATGAGGCCGCATTCGAGAACCTTGGTGTTGACTCTCTCTTGTCTCTCACCATCTCCGCCAAGTTCCGTGAGGATCTCGACCTTGAAATCAGCTCGTCCCTCTTCACCGACTTCCCCACCGTTGGTGAGATGAAGAAATTCTTCTCTCAGTACGATGGTGGCGCACCGCTTGTCGAGGATGATGCTGCTTCGGACACTTCCGAAGAGCTTGACCCCGCCACTCCTTACGAGCCAGCTGCCGTGAGCACTCCCCCAAGCTCTGCTCCCAGCGTCTCTGGCAAGGATGAGGACGTCAAGGCCCCAGCTGGTCTTGCCCCCGCCAGCGGTGAAGTCTCCCTTGCCCGCAAGATCGTTGCCGAGGAGATGGGTGTCGATCTCTCTGAGATCACCGACTCGCTTGACTTGTCTGAGCTTGGCATGGACTCCTTGATGAGTCTGACCATCTTGGGTGCCCTGCGCGAACAGACCGGTGTTGATCTCCCATCGACCTTCCTTGTTACCAATGTTACCATTGAGGACATTGAGAACGAGCTCGGTATGCGACCCCAGCCCAAGGCCGCTCCTGCGCCTGCTAAGTCCGCCTCCAAGGCCGCAGCCAAGCAGCCTCAGCTTGCTGAGGTGAACAAGAGGCTCGCAAAGTCCATCGACGTCTCTAGCTTTCCTCCAGCTACCTCGGTCCTCCTCCAGGGTAATGCGAAGATCGCTACAAAGAAGATGTTCCTCGTCCCTGATGGGTCGGGCAGCGCGACCTCCTACATCTCCATCTCCAACATCTCGCCCGACATGGCTGTCTACGGACTCAACTGCCCCTTCATGAAGGCTCCCGAGAAGTGGACTTGCGGTGTTGAGGGTGTCTCTGCCCTCTACCTGCAGGAGATCAAGCGCCGCCAGCCAGAAGGTCCCTACATCATTGGTGGCTGGTCTGCTGGTGGTGTCATGGCCTATGAGACCGTCCGCCAATTCATCAACGCCGGTGAAGAGGTTGAGTCGCTCGTCTTGATCGACGCTCCCTGCCCCGTCGCCTTGGACCCTCTCCCAGCACGTCTCCACATCTTCTTCGATCAGATCGGTCTTCTCGGCACTGGCAAGCCCGGAGGTACTCCGGGATGGCTCCTCCCTCACTTTGCCTCTGCCATCCAGAACCTCAAGGACTACGACCCGATCCCGCTCGACCCTAAGACCGCTCCTCCGGTCCTCGCCATCTGGTGCACTGATGGTGTGTGCCCCAACCCCGATGACCCACGCCCTCCCCCAGGTGAGGGTGAGGACCCGGCTCCCATGAAGTGGCTTCTCAACAACCGTACCGACTTCTCGGACAACGGCTGGGCACAACTTCTGCCAAAGAAGAACTTCGAGTATGCTGTCATGGGCGGCAACCACTTCACGATGATGAAGGGTGAACACGTAAGTTAACTCCACTCTACTATAATTGGTCATTGCTAACATCTCTCTCAGGGTGACACTCTTGGCAAGCTCATCAAGAAGGGTTTGAAGATGTAAAGTGTCTTTGTTAGATTGATTGTTTTTGCAAAATTGCATACATTTCCTTGCTCAAGGGTTGATCTTGGAATGTCGGCGTTATCATCACGGTATAGAAATGGGGATTGGGTCTGACATTGGAGTCGGTTGGCTATAGAGGATGGAGTTTGATATTATTCCATCTCTTCCTTCCTAGCTAGGCGTTCAGGATTGTTTAATGGCTTCGCTACGAACGAGTCATGATTCCTTATGTTTTTCCTTAAGACATCAACTTTAATTGTACATATCTAGTTGATAGCAATCAAGTTCAAAACAAACTTCTTCTTCTTTGATTGCATCGTGACCTTGTTCAACATTCCAAAACAATCATCATCTTCCTTGATTGCTTCGTGACCTTACTCAACTGATGAAAACAATCATCATCTCCCTTGATTGCTTTCTGACCTTGTTCAACTGTTCCGATCTTTCGGACATTGAATACGAAGTAGCATCCACTTGGAGCCTAATCTCGACTTTCCTATGATGGTGTTGCACCAACCCCCACGAGTCATCTAAATCCCCGTCCGCATCTTCATTTATCCAACGCTTCGAGCCGACGCTGCAAAGAATCCTTCTGTAGGGGTCTCCCAAGGATGCATCCCTACTGCAGATACGTATAAATACTCATTCCGCATGCACATGCACATGCACATGCACCCAAGGTCCAGAATCGCCCGGCGACGAGGGCCGTCAAATATCCACGCGCAAGTCTGCGGTCAAAACCACGGTTGGTCCCGCTTGTCCGCCGTGAACACGAGGGGCAGATTGACATGTATATTGCCCGCCCGCTCCACGGATGGGGTTTGTACCATGTCGCATTGTCCGAACCACCCTTTGTTAATTGCGTCGGCAGACTTTACAAGAGGCCAGAAGCGCCCCAGGACTGCTTATCAATGCTATTCTTGCCCCAAGGCCGAATTCGCATGCAAAGTCGGCTGGGACCCTGGGGGTCTAGGTGCACGCCAATTCTACCGTTCTGCCGATATCTTCTTTCGGCGTCCGGAGAGTCGACGAGGCAGAGAGGCGGAAGGAGCGGCAGCGACGGCAATCTCATGGCGGCGAGTAGGTCGGTATGCACAGGAGGGTCACAAAAGCACTGCATCTCGAAAATTTGTCAGGCGCAGGGCAGGCCAAGTCACCTGATGGCTGCTCCGCTTACTCGCAGCCGTCAAGCTGCACTCCACGCTGCCGCCTCCTCCAGATCTTCATGTCACGGCTTTCTTTTTCTTCCACGGCAAACGCCCCGCTCCAGATTTCGGTACGCTTCTGGCAAAGATGATTGCGATTGTCCACAGACCATCTCTGGTGCCAACCTTAATTTGGCCAACCCAACCGCCCGCTCTCGCATCCGGCGGCTGCACATGGTACATACAGTAGGCAGGCTGCGGCCTCGACGCCCACGCGCTCTAAGGAGATTGATGGCAGAAGCGGGTCCCGGGCCTTCCGCCCACCAGGGCGTTGTTGCTGCTGTCGAGGCCTGTCTAATGAAAACCATTGGGGTTTTGCAGATAGGCGTGCACATCTCGTGTCCATCATTTCCTGGAAACAGCGGGTGTAGAGCGAGATGAGGAACTTGGGCACCACAATCTCCACAGCGCCACAGCAACGGCGATCGATGCACACGACGACAACCCCTGAAGCTTTGGCTACAGTGGTTTTTCTTAGCCTGTTCTTGACAGTCGGTGTCGCGTGAGGGTTTGACCATGACCTGTGCCGCTTCGGGACACTCCGCGGCGTCGTTGCGTCGCATTTGGAGGCAGAAGAACTAATACGGTAAGACGCGCACGATTCACGATGCACACGAGCGGATGTGGAGTTTCGGAGGCAGCTGAACTCCAGCGCTACCTACGTCACTCGGCGCCAGCAACGTCACTGCAGGGCTCAAGACGAAACCATGGAGAATGGGTGAAAGCCGTTTCCGGATGCTGCCTGAATCTCAATCGAGTCATTCCAGCCCTGTTGTTGCAGTGCAACGCTCCGAAAAGAGGCGTGCAGGGCGCGCTTCTGTCGACACCCGAGTCCTCGGGCTGACAAGGAGATCGACGACGGTCAATAGCGTCCGTGTGACTCCACATTCCCGCTCACGGCAACAACTATGACGATCCTATAGCTACAATTGCAACTCTGGAGCGAAACATCAGAGCAATCAGCAATGGCTCAAAAGCGCAATTGCACCACTGAGACAGGGCGTGGAAGCGGGAGTCTGCGGCTACGGTGCATTTGGGCCGGCAGACACGGAAGCCTCCTGGCACGACGGGAGGGGCGTCCTGGCTCAACATGGTCGCCGCCTGCCCCTATTGTGAAATGCCATGGTGTTCGCGATGCGCCGCCACCTTTGAGTGGGGCGTCGCGGCGCCTGTCTCCTGGAGCCGCGCAAGGCGTGTGAGGATACGAGAATGCGCCGAAGCGCCTCAAAGCATTGACTGTCTGAGATTTAGAATGGCTGCGTTGGCAGTTTCCATCTGGTCGGCGAGGCATCGAGTGGCTCGGAGAATAGGTGGAGGAGTCCGATGGGGACGCGCTTGTCAACCCAAACGGGGGGATAACTGCCGATCGCATTTCCAATTTCGAACATTGCAAATTTCGCTGGTCCCTGGCCCATGGCGTGGTTTTTGTTTTCACCACGCGGCGCGCTGATTCAGTAATTACGCAGTTTGGTTTTGAAATGAAGACACAGAGCCGTGCGAGCCAAGCGAGCGGCCAGGGTGGTTGTTGTTCGAAGCGACGAGCATACTATGTACAGTAGGGTGCAAAAGATGCAGCCTGCCGATCGTCAATAATAGATGCAGTAGACGCAGCGATACGGAAGACCCTTTCGTATATGCACGTCGAGTATTACAAGATGGACGTTGAGTCGTTATCGGACGCCAGCGCCAGCTCTCAGCTCCTCAGCCACCCACGGACTCCGTGCGAAAACGCCGCTGATTCACCGGCGCGGATAGTGGTCAGCGCCACGGCTTCGCGGCAGCCCGTGCGTGAAACAGTCCGTGGACAAACTGCACGGCCCTGGGCTCATCCATGCGGCTCCCAGCACGCGTTGAAAACCGTTGGGAAAAAAACCGAGATGGACTTTATGCTGTCGAAGAGGCGCTTCGAAGGCATTTATCGTGACGTTTCGGACGTGGTGTTGTCCGTCGGATTCCAGAAGGTTAATTTAAGGTTGGCGTGTGCAGAAAACAGGGATGCGAAGAGGGGTCTGGACGTATGAATGGCGTCATGAGTCGATCGGCTCCGCGGGCCAAGAGATAAGACGAAAAGCCTCGTCCCGCTCCAGATGAATCGGCCGGTGAATGTTGCGGAGCAGCAGCGGAGCGGAGCGGAGAGCGGACGCTAGACTTGTCTTGGCGCGGGGTCAAGCGAGTGCAAAAGCGCCATACGACAAGTACCGAGAGAATTGTTTGTCGCCATCCGCCTTCACGCAACCCAAGAGCTCGCCATGGCGTCCGTGGCCAAAACCGGAGGGTACGCTTTCATCTGGCCTATCGCAATTTAGCTAATCATCAAACAACAGTGAAGATGCACCTACCGGCAATCCTCGTGGCATTCCCCTCGCGCCCTTTGTCGACCGAGTGGAGGACTATGTTACCGAACGCTCCCAGGTGGAGCAGACGGTCAGCAAATTCAAAGAGATGATCTCGTATGCTCAGCGCTTGCCAGTGGCTGCATGGACAGAGTGCTCACTTCCGTAGGAAGTACCAGTTCATGGAAGCGAATACACAGCGGCGCGCAAAGGGGCTACGAGACAAGATACCCGACATACAGAAGACACTGGAGACTGTGCGCTTTCTCAAGGCACGGAAAGTACGATGGAGCCCGTCTCTCCCTGTGCCTCGGTCACTAAGTTTGCGGGCAGCCCGACTCGGACCCGATGGAGACGACATTCGAGCTGAACGACACGCTGTACGCGAAGGCTGAGATTCCACATACGGAAGAGGTGTACCTATGGCTAGGGGTATGGTGCTACACATCGGCGTCTCCGAGGAAAAAGGCATACTGATGGACCCAGGCAAATGTCATGCTCGCATACCCGATCCCAGAGGCTGAAGCGCTGCTCAAGTCCAAGCTCGACAGCGCCAAAACCAGCCTCGCAAACTGCGAGGAGGACCTAGAATTCCTGCGCGAACAGATCACGGTAAACACTTCCGACCAATGCCCAGGTCCACCACTGACGACCCCGCAGACCCTCGAAGTCGCCTTTGCACGCGTCTACAACTGGGACGTAGCTCAGCGGCGCAAAGAGCGAGCCGAGGCGGAGTCGATAGAAGGCAAGAAAGGCTCATCACCGAACGGATGACTTGACGGGGCTTTGAGCCCACGTTCACATTGACGATGACGGTGTAAAATCTAGCCGAAAAAGTTCGTGTGATGCGCTCGTGGGCGAAGGGGAGCTCTGGCATGTCAGCTAAGCCAGCGCATCGGCTGCCTTATCGCGGGCGTGAGCCTCAGCGTGTGTCTGGGGTACCGGTAGAACCTTCCTCCCCCCGCGGGCCAAAAACCCTGCGCCCAAACTACACATCTGAGATTCTCACATCTCGTGCTTTGCATCGCGTCCCAAAGATAGAAATTGTATCGAACCGAGCCGCGGGTGCATTGCATGCTATTTTTCCTGTTTCGCCGTTTGCCTCGTTTTTTTGGCCCTGCTTTTCTAATCTCCGCACACTTTCTTTTTCCCATCTCGCATTCGCTGATTGCGGGGATGCGACGTTTTTTGCGGCTGTGCTGTGGTCTGGTGGTTCTGGCCTAACCTTCCAGCCCTATAGGATCTTGACATGGCCCCTCCCCACGCTCACCCAAAGCTTGATTTTCCCGTCAGCTGTGCATCTGAGCCAGACCCCAACAAAAAGTGCCGATCAGAGACATGCTGTTTCAAGGCATTGGGGTGCATATTTTGTTCGCAACATGGGCCGCTTGAGGGCATAACCAGGGTACAGATGGTGGTAGTGTAGTTCCAGCCCTCAGCCATGGTCAAGCCTCCTCAAGCCTCGACTTGCGGCGAGTTGCCTTGCATACAGCATTTCTTGAATCGGCCCGTGGAAAAGCCTGATAGGGTTCTGAGTCTAGCATTGTCTATGTATACCATGGTCGAATGGCGGCGGTGCGCGGCTTCGAGCTTGCATCATGATATGGGTGGCCTTGCAGATACCTGCGCCGCAGGCACTTGCTGGCAGGCTTCGCATGTACCCCCCTCCTCTCTCTAGCTGTACCCGATTGCGCCTTCTCCAGCACGCGCCTATCGCCAGCGTTCTATTAGAGGCATACTGTGGGTGGCGCGTGAGGTTGGGTGGAGCCTTGGTGGAAGGTACCTCCAAGTACCCTTCTGGCCCCTATCAGCACATGATAGAGAGGTCTCACTTGATGAAAAGCTCGCTATTCTGACAAACATGTTAGGTCATCTGTACGGAATGTTGAGGCACACAGGGCCATGCACAATCCTGGATATCAGGGCCCTCTACATGTGACTGAGTGCCGAGAAGCTCCCTCAGAAATGACTCCATCTCAGCCTCGACACCCGGCCGACGCACACAAATGGCCCCCGATGCATCTTAGATTTGATCCATGATCCTGTGCCTACACCACACCTTCGTCCTCGCCTCGCAACTGCTGTCGTTCTTCCGAGCGCAAGGTTCTTCCTGTAACCCTACCCGACGTATCCGGCCACGACTGACTGCCCAAGCTCCACCACCCTCGACCCTCTGCGTCACTCCCCGCAAAACGCAACCTCAAGTGCGTGTCTGCTGATGCTCGCCAGGGTCTCCTTCTCGCCCTGTCTTGGCGACCATTCGAGCCATCGTAGCAGAGCAACCTCCCAGGATACAGCTCCCGATGTTTTGGCGCGCAGCCATGCGGTGCTGCGACCGGTGTGTCTCTGAAAAAGCTACACACGCGCTTTCATTAGCTTGGATCCCTCCGACGCAGAGTCATCAAGGAGGCCGATGTGACGTCGCTGGAAGCAACGCCGTGGCGATGGATTGGGTGTGTCGATGCTGCACTGTCAGTCGAGGCTCCATGGAGGATTTTGTGGGCATAAAGCTGGGGGGGGTCTCGGTTATAGTGTGTAGCACATATTCGACGCTCATATGACTGCGAGGATGCAGCTGTCACGGTGTGCCAGCGATGTAGAGGCGTGCGTCGGAGGTTACCACCGCTGCCAGGTGGTGTGACGTTGTTCAGGCTGGCACGGGATGTGGGGTCCTTTTTGGAGGTGTGGTCTGCGAAGCGGGAATTAGAACTATTTGGTATGCTGTGTCGGTGTTTAATGCTGTAGTTTGGATAGTTTCTATATGCAGAGTATATCTTCTCGGACTTGAACAGGTGATACGCTTTTCTGTATCTGTGTCTGTAGAATGAGACCCTTGCACTTATTACCATGTCTACCGCTATTCGGAAGTGAGATGGTGATGGTGTGTCGGCGGTTGGGCTGCATTTCACCGACGATAATTGCCAAAAGATGGGGGAGGTTATTGTTCCACGACTCACTGTACCGCTCTGACTGTTCTTATGCAGGCGCAGGGATTCGAGCCATGGGCACGGGAAATGAGTTTGAGAGAGATGGGAAGGTGCTATGGCGGTTCGGATCGCACGACGATGTCCATGATAAAGGAGCGGTCTGCGAGAGATGCAGCGGCAATGAACCACAACGTTGAACATGCAGACTTAGTACTTACAAAGGCGAGGGACTACATCTAGTGCTTTTGAGGTGAGATCTAAATTCATATACTCACGCACGGTTTGGTGGTCAAGCCGACCTAGGCTAACTTCAAGATTCCGGTCAGCGGGGCCATGAGAACAGGCTCCGAACAGGCTCCGCTGTTTGCCTCATGACCTTGTGCGAGGCAGACCGATATTAGGAGAATCTTGTTTGCTAGATTCTGAAACGACCTTGTATCACTGTTCATTTCTTTCCCCAGGCATACGGAAAAGGAAATGTCGCCGTCTCCGATCCATTCATCACAGTCTGAGTTCAATGGCGACACTGCCCTATTCCCCGATTCTTTCGAACCGGCTCTTGTACTGCAGACGTGTTCCTTGACTCACTGGCTGTCCAGCTTCTGTGGAATAGCATCGGTGCCACGATGCTTGGCCGGTAATTGGTTTGCGTCATGTTACTGTCCGACAAAAGGATATGAGATGCGGTTATTGCCAAACTGCGCCACTCAACTCCATCGCTACACCGAATTTTGTGTCGCAGCATGACCTGCTCTACAACAAGACTAAAAAGAGACGTCGAAAGCAGCGTTTCTGAGCGCAATATTTCACGCTCTTTTTCGGTTCTCAACTCACGTGGATGCGATGGACTTTCCAAAATCGTCACTCGAGCCTGCCACAGATAGGATTGAGAGATCATCAATACCCGCGGAGAGTGATGACATCAATTCCCATGCCGCCAACACAGTAAGTACAGATGCAGGAGACCGAAGGAGTCTGGTGTCTCCCCTCCGTGATTGGTGGCTGGAGCTCGTCGCTTTGGTAGCTGCGTGTGGGCTACTTGTGGCGATTTACAAGATATTGTTTGCATATGACGGCCTTAGACTCGAGGACTGAAGTAAAAAGTACCCTATTAGCTTGAACGCGGTCATCTCCGTGCTCTCAACCATTCTACGGACACTGGTCGTAATGATTGCAGCTGAAGGTACGAGATCGATCCTAGTATCTTGTTTAAGAAAGTGCGTACTTACTTGTTCGTGTGCCTAGTGATTGGCCAGATGAAGTGGCTTTGGCAACTTCGCGCTCATCCGGTTGCCCATATTCAACACATGGATGAAGCAAACAGATGCCCCTTCGGCTCGGTCAAGCTCTTCTTCCATCTACATACATTGTCTGTATAGCCTAGATTTTCCTCTTTGGATGTCTTTGCTGTTTTGATCAGTTCCCTGGTGTACATTCCATGTGTCATTATGATTGCTTCTTTGGCGATTGGACCCCTCACTCAACAGTCTTCTGGAACCCAACCATGTGTCCAGACAATTAAAGGCGCCCGCGCCAGCATTCCTTATAGTTTGATGGCCCTGCCTCACTTTCGGAAAAGCGCCGGGTTGTGGGTGCTGGAACCCGGAATATCGGCCAAGATATCGAATGCCTGTTCCGCTGCTCCAAGGAATACAACATTACTTACTCAAGGATGCACGACCGGAAATTGCTCCTTCCCTGTAACGCCACAGGGCCACCCTCTGTCCACGCGGGGAACCTGTTCGAAATGCGTAGATACGACAAGGTCCATTACTAAAGTGATTAAGGACTCCTCCGCATCGGTCATGCTCCCAAATGGACAAATCGTTGGGCCACATACCGGAACTCTTCCTATAGGAACGGTGGCGCTGGGCACTGACGCAGGAATTAAATATGCTTCCTCTATCTTGGACGACGATTTCATCGCAGCTATCAACATCAGTTCTCTACAATCAAGTGTCATGGGCATGACTGTGGAAGGCTGCGAGCTTTCTGATGACGCCCCCAAGTCATGCACCCGCCCCAGCTCGCTCAATTTCACATTTGACGGTCTACCCTAGGACTGGTACTACACGAATGTACACGCTGCCGCATGCGTTCTTTATCCCTGCATGCGGCATCATCACGTCAGCATTGAAAATAACGCTCTGACTGAAGTTCTTGTGAGCCAAGTCCCCGCCGTTTGGACAGATCAAAATCACGGTCGTGACTTTTATTATTTTCTCAACGCTACTTGCAAAGTTAATAAACTGCTGCTAGACCTAACTAGGGCGCGAATGAGCATTACAAAACGAGACTGCACTATTCAAGTCCAATCGGGCAAGCAAAACTTTAGCTTACCGTTGGACTCAGAATGCATCATCGCAAATTATGGTGCGTCTATGGAAGCTCTCACTGAGACACTGAGCATAGTGGGAGATGGTTGCGTTTATTATGACGATGCGCAGCCATTTACCCTGACAGAACGAGCCCAGTGGGTAGATTGTACGCCTTGGTCGATGGTTGGGCTTATGAATGGGGACTTGCCACACCGACTTCAACTGATGCCACCTTTTCCGCTATCGCCGACGCCATCACAGACCGTGGCCGGGAGTTAGCCGTGCAGGCCAACTTCGTCTACCCAGACTTAGATGGGACGTGGGGCGGCTACATCTATGGCGACGTGCTTCACACGACAGTCTGTACTGAGTTTCGTTGGCACTGGCTCCTAGGACCGGCAATCCTGCTCATCCTGACTGGATTAATGCTGCTATACTTATTCGTCCAATCCGTCATCTGTCGTAATCGCGAACCAATATGGAAGACCTCACTTCTGCCTGCACTGTATGCTGGTGGTATTAGAGAGATTCATTGTAGGGAGCATAGCTTAAAGAATTTGGACAAGGCAGCGAAAAAGGATCACGTTACCCTTGTACGAGTCGAACAGGGACAGTGGGAGCTCACTCCTACTGAGAGGGCAGCTGGACTGAAGACGTGACAAACATTACCTTTGTCTTCAACAAGAAAGCCGGTTTCTGGAAGACGTTGTGGAAAGTATGCACGAGACGGAAACTTCAAATGTTGTTGAGAAGCAAGTGGAGGCGAAAAGTACCGCTGGAAGCACTTGGAGCGTGCCGCGGTACCGTCATGTTACGCCCACCGTGGTTGAGAGATATCAAACAAGAAGCCCCTCGCGAGATCAATCATTACTCAGTGCATAAGAAGAGATGTTCCCATGAGACGTTGTTGATGCGAAGGAGGGTTGGCAAGCTAGCTTGTTTTCTCTCTAGCGCGACCCCATACCCCAAGCTTCCTCACAACGTGTTTCACGTTTGAAACTGAACTCCAAACATTCCGTTTCGAATCGCACAATCTCTACTGTTGACTGCAATCAACAGCGCGAACTCTTTGGGAGGGGGGGTTTGTAGACAGTACTCTCGATGCACACGCGCTCAAGAGCCTACGGGGTTTGAAATTCTTCAACAGTGATGATTCTATGAATCATGAGATCGTTCATAAATTCATTGCAAGATCTTGACATCTTCATCGCCGGTAGTCGCTGTGGTTTCCAATTCATGCTTCACAATGCACACGGAAACAAGACGTTCTTGTATCTCTCGTCGCGAGTGCCGCTTTCCGGCGATACGGCCTTTCTTTGCCTATCACGTCGCCCATCCGTGTTTTATCATCGCGCGAGCCAAGCAAAACTTGATCTCCAGCGAAGCTTTTCGTATCACAGTCCCAACTCGGAGGTTTCGATGAAACGGCATCTGGGCCCCAGAGGGCCAGCCAAGACGGATACAACTCCACCGACCTTCATGTTTGTTGAACCGTTCACCTACTTACCTTGGCTTGATTGACCATCCCTGTGCCTAGGTGGATATACCGGGCTTGGGGGTGCCTCTTCGTCTTTCGAGGCCGGCTCCGGGTCCATGCATCGCTTGCACAAGGGGAGACACAATTTCATATTGGGAAACAGTTACGGCAACTCTGGCAGCCGAGAAGATGTTGAAGTGGTCTCCCTCCTATTTGAGGTCTTCTACATCCGCTCTGCTCCGTTGGCCTGATCAGCAGCTCGTCATTCCTTACGAGGCTCCCTTTGGCAGAGTTTAGTTCTTTCCTTCTTTCTAATATCTAAGCTACTAGCCCAGGTGGCTATCTTTCACTTACATCATGACGTCTGGTACTGTCTCTTTGTTTTCGCTTCTCTGCTTGCTCTTGCCGAGTCTCGCACAAGAACAAGTTCAATTCAACCAGGTTTTGAATTTGAACGGAGATATGGACCTCAACTCCTTCGTGTTCCCAGATCGGTCCAAGATTGAGACATTCTCGCAAAGTCAGCAACAACTAATAGTTAATCAACAAACCCCTGCCGTTCCGGCGAATCAGGTCACCGGCTCCACCGGCCAGCCGTTCGTCGCACTGATGCAACAGTCCATGTCCGTCAATACGAACGGAGCCACTGATTTGGTCGGTGGCCAGATCGAACTGATCATGGATCAACAAATGCTTCAGCAAAAGTAAGGCAGCAAGGTCTTCTGACTAAGTAGTACTGACACTTTGAAGCGCTGTCAACCCGGACAACACCTACGTGGGCCAATTATCCCCCGATCGACAATCCTGGATGATCATCGAGCCCATGAGGAGTGTCAACATGTAAGTAAAACTGCGTGTCTAAGCAAGGTGTGTGGCGCTGACCGACTTTGAACAGAACCGACACAACGGTTCGCATCCAGAAAATGAACAGCATTGACGGGGAATATATTGCCCTCGGACGGCAGACAGTAGAGACCAATAATGTTCTTGTACCTTTCAAAGATCAGTCAGTCGTTATCCAAGGCACCGGGTAAGTGGCTACCAAATGCAAGACCAAGCCTTCGTAAACTCGGTCTCTTCTGAATCGACTTCATTTCGAATCAGTAACTGACGATTCCAAGACTGCAAGAGAATGAATTTGTTGATGGACTGCGAGTCTCTACGCGCGCTACGCAACCAATGTCATTCACTGTCGATGTAAAAGATGGGGTAGAGCAGGGGATGCTGACCCAACTTCAAGGCCAACAGCCTATCAGTATGTGCAATTATTTCATATCTTCTTAGATTGATCGCTAATCATTTCCCCAGACGATTTCAGATACACCGTCACGTCTAATTTGGCTGGAGTGCAACCTGATCTCTCCAGAATGGCTGCAGTCATGCAGATTCCCCGTAGGTCATCGAGTGCTGTCCAAAAACACCGGCTAATCGTCTTTAGTCAACGTCCAAAGAGTCCAACAAATGATGCAGGCTCAGGGAGCACAATCTGGTCAAATTCAAATCGGCGTTGCTCAAAGAGCCGTCCTGGGAAACCCCGGTGGTGCGACAGGCCAACTCCAAGCCATTGGGCAAACAGCTCCTCAGAGGCGGGCTCGAGATCAATACAGGCGTATGCTTCTTGAACGTCAAGTTGCGCCTGCGACAGGACAAATTACGGGGCAGACTGCGGGGCAAACGACGGGCCAGACGACGGACCAAACACAGAACGGCGGTACCCCAACTTCCAACAACCCAGTCGCGACGGAGCTTCTGCTTGAACCTACATTCACACCCATTCAGGCCAATGCCGTGTTCGACCCCAACAATATGCGTGTGGCTATTCCAGTCACTCAGATTGACGGCGAATTCATTCTCACCATGTCCATGGGCGGTGCTGCTGCTCCTCCAGAGCAGCAAGCCCAAGGCGAGCAACAGCCAGCAGCTTCCAACGGCACAACTCCTGCTGAAGCAGGCGAGGTACCCGAGGCTGCTGCGTCGTCGGCGCCTGAAGCACCCAAAGCGGCTGAGAGAAGACAGGAGGCAGAATCGCAGAAGGGGTACGTGGCCTTGTCGGTGGACGAGATCAATCGTATGGCAGAGACGCAAAAGTGGGGAGGTATGCCTCCGGTCACCCGTATGATGGAGGAATATGCAAAGGATATGGGCGTGACCTTGCAATCGATCTGAGCCAAATCAATGGGCTACGGACGACATGGCCTCGGGATGGCACTAGTTCGCAGCTTTTGTCAGAGTCGGTCAAATGTAAATAAATACTGTCCGTACCTATCGCGGGTTGTCCTCTATTGTCGTTTCTCTCTCAGTATATAGCTACACCCAACACCCGGGTCCGTGCGCATGTAATACACTTCTGGTTCGGGCTTTTGAAGGTTGCAGATGCCTCTGAACATCAGCCAAGCTGTGGTCGGTCTGTAATCATCCCCCAAAACCTGCCAGCATCGAGCCAACGTCTTTTTGCTTGTTCCTCCGGATCTCCATTCGCTTTTTCTTCTTCGGGGGAGCACCCATGGCCTCCTCATTGGACCGCTTGTGGGCTTGATCCATCACTTGAGGAGTTCTTTTCAACCAAAGAGAGGCTTCGCTTGGATCGTACCGGGTTTTGGAGCTCTCTTCACCGTAATCGATTGATAGCCTCGAATGAGATACTTTGGATGTCGCATTTTGGTCGAGCTCAGTAGCAATGCTGTACATGCGTTCCATATCTTCTTGAACGCTATAGTTTATAGGACGGAGCCTTTTGAATTTCCAGCGATGGTCCAGATTTCTATAACGCGTCAGTCGCACTCTAGCAGTGATGATCATACAAGAACTCCTGGAAACAGTAGTCTTCAGTGATCTCCCCTGTTCCTACAGAGACAGCTGAAATATACTTCAAACAGTTTGTAGTCGACAAAAGTTAGACTTACCCTTCAGATGGTAGGTCTTGCCATTGGTCATTGTGGAATTCCTCACCGAAAGAACTAGATCCAAGATCTATATCGTGGAGCTCCTCAAGGACCAACCCTGCATCTAAGTTGCAGAGACTTAAGGCAGGAAATCTCTCGAGCACTTGAAGAGAATCAACCAGCCCCATCGCAAAATGCTTCAGCCTGATTGCCTTTAACTTCCCAAAGGCTCCCTTTTCGCGAACTGATCGCCCCCAAATCGACATGAATCGGTCATCGGGATCATCAGTTCGGTCTATATAATGCACAGGAGGTTGCTCAAGACTCAAGACTGCGAGGTTCGGAATTTGGAGTAGACTCATCATGTGAGCTTTGGTGATGCGCAGGTTGCGGATGCTTAGATGGGTCAAGCACTCGAACGTAAATTTCGACAAATGAAGTGCAAAGGAGTCGATCAGATCTGGAGCGGTGTGTTCGCGAGCAGCCACTCGGACGTGGTAATACTGATCGCTGTCGTCGATATCGTCAGGGAAGGCTTCTTGGAAGAGACACCAGGTACTGAAAGACCACAACTTGCTATTTTACACTGCTCAGCCGCGCTATTGCAATTAGGAGAACGATAACCTACGAATTCTCCAGAGCGACGCGTAGCATGTTGCCGTAATGCCATCCGTAATACCGCAGTGTTTCTGCGGGGATGATATCGATGTTTTGGACACAGGCACGCATTGCAATATCCCGTAGAGATGACGAGCCGAGTCCGTTGCGGTGGCGTCTTCGACGTCTGGTCCCGAGGTTGCCCGCGCGTGATTGCCTTGTCCACGAGCCGAGCATTGACTGGACCGGCACCGTGGTCTCTTCATAGACCTGCCCATTGCCTTCCATGAACATCGCCATACTCCTCACAATGGCCACGGCCGGTTTCGTCTCGACTAGATATTGAACACGTCGCGAAGGCCTTGAAACGACACAAAGCGGCCAAAACGATGTCCGCCTAAAGGTGCGAAATACGCGTTTTTCATATTAAAGCACGCGCCGTTTATTTTATATGTGGCAATAAGTCTTACGGGAACGAGATTAGAGCAATGATGGGGTGAAGATGATGATGAGGAGGAGGTGTGGTGGTTGCCACGGAGACTTCGCGTAAACAAGACGGGCGAACGCGTCTGTGCGCGCGCCAACGAAGCATCCGAACCTCGTCCCGCCTTAAGACCTCCAAGACCTCCCAGACCTCCCCACAGCACCGTCGCAACCTACACTCGGACAAAATGCGTCGATATCCCGAGGCCACACCATGCCCGGCGCCCATCGCGTCCTTTGCCAGCAACCCTTATCGCGAACATGGCCGCCGATCCTCCATCTACGCGCCCAGTTTCGCGGCCGACGACACGACGACCATGAACCTCGAATACACTACCGAACTCCAACCCAACCTTAGAAAGGCGAAACCCCGAAGGCCGGTACGCGGTGCGCGTATGCCAACCTTCAATCCGTCCTTGGACATCTTCGAGGATGTCGCACAAGAGGAAGAGCAGCAGCAGGAGGTGGCCAACTTCAAGAGGAAAAGCCGCACCTCGATAATGCCCGAGGGGAGAGTGGACAAACGTAGCACGATTCTCGCTCACCCCGCGCAGAAGGTGCACATTGCTCCACTCGCCCCCCGTGAGCCGCAGCTCCAGAAGCCGCATCGCAGGCGCGTTTCACAGATACTTTTGGACAAGCGCGAGATGGATGTCAACGCTACTATGCAGCTTAAAGAAGATGTGCTGGAACAGAGGGATCTGAAGGAGCAGGGGCCGAGGAAAGACCCTCGCCGTAGAACTATTTACATTCCCTCGGACGACACCACCATTGTTACAATACACCCTGGACAGGCAATGCAGAGGAGTAGGAACCCCAGAGAGCCGTCTCCAGATCTTGGGCTGGAACTGGTTACTCTGTCGGAAGAAGAGCCGGACAACCTCTTACCAGCGTTGAAGAAGGTCAATAGGACGTCTCGAAAGTCTCTGGCAATGCCACCCAAGCGCGCCCCACTGCAACATAGTTCGCGGACACTACAAAGTGTCTCGTTCGCTGAAGACATATATGGAGCCAACACCGGCAAGGAAAACATCCCACCAGGGTCGGAAGCTGTTGCATCGAAAGGTTCAAGAGATAAACACGTCATTGGCAAGAGCGAGACCAAGAAATCTACTGCCAAACCTGTCAGAGTACAATTCACAACCTCGAAGTCCGTTCAAGCAGGACCTCGGCAGCTTCACTCGAAATCTGACACCGGTCACAAACGATTGCGATCACAACTAAGTTACGACGGCTCGCCTGCGAAGTCGATTAAAGCGAAAGCGGATGAGACGGCTTCCGCAAGACCGAGACCCAGTATCAAAGCTGCGATAAAGAGTCATTTGGAAAAAAGTGGACGAGCTCCACTATCCTCATCGCCATTCCACATGGACAGATCCCCACCCACAGCCCTACGTCGCAAACGAGAGGGCCAGGCACCGACGAAAATCTCGATGATGCACGTCGTTGGAGAACCGCAGGGTTTGAAAGAAAAGTACCCAGTACTGTCTGAAGATCTAGCCCGGCCGGAGCTGTATGAAGATCACTGGCTCACTTACCAGGAAGTCGCCATAACACAGCTTCTAAACTCGCTTTTCGTTACGACAGATGAGGATGCGGACAATGACCTGAGCCCGGAAGACTTACGAAAGAAGCTACTGGCCATGTATCACGAACCGTCTATTCCACTGCTGTACAAGCGACTGCAGGCCTCACTATTGTACGGCGCTCTGAGCGTTCCCAAGGATCTACTGGCCCAGACCCTGAGACTCAAGGATGATGTTGGTCTTCGAAAGAAGTTCTTGAACTTGTGGGTCAAGACATATGACCTGACGTCGCTTCGAGCTGCGGCCGAGGCCGTTATCGGACGGCAAATCACAGTTCCATCAAGGCTATCCAGCGGTTCGACTTCCTCAGATGATGGTTCACGCTTGTTCCGAGCAGAGCGAAGAGCAGTTGAAGCCTTCCTGGACGCCTTCCTAATTCGTAATGAAGATGCCGTTCGTGTTAAAGGTGGCGCTGGTAGTATCGCTAGCATTGCTCGTGGAGACCACTCTGGCGATGATTTCGGCTCACAAGGCTGGGCATGGCGAAGGACAGTGATACGAAGTTTGATGATCCTACTCCTACTGGACAAAGCGAAGACGGCAGGCACCGTTCAAGGCTGCTTGTTCCAGACATCTTCGCCGCACAAAACCTCTACGGACGTACTTCACGCCCTGGCCAGCATGCTCTTCCCCTCACTTGGCGATGTCTCGCGACCGTTGGGCCATCTCAACTACAAAGTCGAGCACGCACAATATCCGCTTCAGGAATACACGTATAAGATTGAAAATATTGCGATCGATCTCCGAGACGGCATCATCCTAACCCGACTTGTGGAACTTTTGTTATACTCGCCTTCTTCTCTGATGGCTCAATGCGATGAGTCTGTCACAATCACACTGCCAACGGGAGATGTGCTGACAAGCACCTTCGACGTTGCGCAGAAAGAGAGCTGGGTGCTGTCGCAGCACCTGAAGTTTCCTGCCATCGGAAGAGCACAGAAGCTGTACAATGTCCAGATTGCGCTTTCTGCCCTGACCGGTGTTCGCGGGATACCTGTTCAGGCAGTAGGTGGTATCAAAGCAGACGATGTCGTGAATGGTCACCGCGAAAAGACTCTTAGTCTTCTATGGTCGCTCGTCGGCAAATGCGGGCTCGGGACACTGGTGGATTGGACCCACCTTACGAAAGAGATTGAAAGATTCCGCGAGCAATGGTACAGCAAACGAGACAATTACGATCAGAGGGACCTGGACTCTGATGATGATGAGTCCATCGCTGAGCTAGATGGTGTTGAATACCACAAGCGACTACTGCTTCAATGGTCTCGAAGTATTGCTCGCTTGCAGGGCATTCGTGTGTCGAACCTTACGACCTCCTTCTCGAACTCGCGTGCTCTGGAAGCTATCGTGGACACCTATCTCCCTTCGTCTCTCGCCCTGTCCACAGATGGCCAATATCGGCTATCGTTGGCAGCGAAGCTGAAAGCAACCGGCTGCTCTTCATCGTTCATTGCACTCTTCACGCCACAGATTACGACTGCAAAGAGCATACCATCCAAGGACTTCACGCTTCTTAGTCTAGCCTTCCTTGCATCGCGATTACTTCCTCTCTCCATTACCCACCGTGCCGCCGCAGTCATCCAGCGCGTTTATCGACTTCATCTTGCCCGTCGGACAGCTAGACAGAGGATTACGTTGATGCGACTTGCACATGATTGTGCTGCTGTCGCGCAGACGAGGGAGCAATTGGTTAATGCGGCAATCGTAATCCAGAAGAGGTGGAAGACCATTCTCGAGGCTAGACAGACATGTTTGCTGGCAGATGTAGAACGATTCCAAGCCTTGGCTAGAGGATGGGCCATCCGACGATGGGTACGCAGGTTTACAAATGGGCGTATTGGAGGGAAGGAAAAGGCCAGGCGGGCGCGAGGTGGTTGGTAGATTTGCTCCTTTTGAAGAAAGAAAAGAATGGATCAGACATTCGATGGACTAGGCAGTTTTCTTCCGGCATGACATGAACTAGAATTCTTAATGACTCCATTCACTTCGGCGTAGATAGCTCACGATATCATCAAATTGAAGACTTCGCGGTTCTATTCGTTAAACCGACCCCTTTGTTCTTTTCTCTCCTTGCACTCATTCTTAACCGTGACTCTCCCTTGAAACTTCCTTAGGTATTACAAAAACGCTACCTACGCTCAGGTTCTAGTATTATACGTACATTCACCCGACTGATGTTTGTCGCAATCGACCAAGACGCTCTACTCCACAAGGTTTATAGCCGTATACTTAGGTTGCTCGGGACAGACTTGTGGATGCTAGGAAAGTGAGCAATGCAGCGATAAAGAGTAAAACGAGAAACCTTTAGAAGCATATATGGGTGCAACTGGTCTCCATCGCCTAAAGCGATGTCTTTAGGCATGCGGAAAGCATCACAATTGCGTTTGTTGGGAGATGGAAGAAGAGGAAAAAGAAGAAGCAAAGGGATGCGATGAAGCATCCACTCTGCACGCGACGCTATAGGAATAAGACAGCTTTCTTAACTCCCTCACCTGCGAGCTCTTTGATCGGATATCGCGCCTTGCCCTTGTCATCTAACCACAGTATCCTTGATCAATATCTCGACGGTAGGAATATGCTTCACGTCACTAGTCAAGTCGTCCAATTCATTATTGTTCGTTATCTCTAACTCCTTGCCTCTCCACCAGAGCTCTTTCAGCGCAGTATGAATGTTGATAGCATCCTCTTGCGCTGAGATACCAGATCTATCTTCCTTTCTTGTGACGTGTCCCAAAAACTTTCGTGACGTGGACCGACTACATGACGTTGACGACGATACAGAGGAAGGTGGAAGCAGGTTTGATGGCATAGGCATCGCGGCAAAGAGCTGTTTGGGATTGTACCAATGGACCTGCCGAGGGTTATCATTCGGCGGCTCCGGCTCTCAAGAGTTGTGCCCTCTTATGCTACCATCTTTGGATCCTGTCTAGTTGTCCCCGAGAATGCGACGACGTTTGGATGCTAGCGAGAAATCGAAGTTGGGGGGGTTTGTTGGCTCGCATTGCAGGACCCGACCTTCCCTGGCCATCATGAATACGTGTAATCCGCGACTCGCCTTTTCGAGTGAGTACGAGAGGTAGGTTCGTCCCTAGAGGAGTACTATGGTGCGCCTGAAAGCGTTATCTCGCGTCTTGAGGGTCGCTTCGACTTGCAGCTGTTGCGGTGCTGTAGCTCTCATCTCTGTCTGCTCATAACATGATCCGCATTCTTAGTGATTGCTGGCCTCTATTATCTTCGCGTACGGCGTTGTTGAGCGCATTTCAGTTGTGATCCTTAGTTTGCACGGCTAAGATTGTCGGACTGAGTTACGATAGACTGTCCAAGCGCCAGTTGCCAAGATTTCGAGACTGAGACAGCCGATGCTTCGATCTTGACTCATGTCCTTGTCCTTCATTCTAGAGCTCCATAATTTGAAGTTTTGGCATGTTCTTGATTGATTGTGCTGCTGAATAATCATACTATTGGCGTCCTTGGATCCTCTGTGTGGCACAAGATCGCGAGAGGTAAGGGACAGTGTCAGGAGCCGTTCCCATACCCAGTATGGCTGACGCACTTCCCAAAACCGGACTGCGTCTATGATAAAAGCCAAAGACAAGTGTTGGAGACCGAGGCTTGCTTCGGCAAGTGCTGCGGTCACTGACATGGGAGTTGTTCGAACAGGTTCTGCTTCCAA
This sequence comes from Polyplosphaeria fusca, assembly GCA_010093805.1. NCBI lineage: Eukaryota > Fungi > Ascomycota > Dothideomycetes > Pleosporales > Tetraplosphaeriaceae > Polyplosphaeria > Polyplosphaeria fusca. Next base: position 208,104 of record ML996112.1, on the reverse strand, counting down.
GGCCTCGATGCTGCCAGTTCGATTGGCAGATATGTATGTCTCGTTAAAATCTTCGAATATGGTCATTTTCTTCATGTTCCTGGGAATGGGGGATTCGGACCACTGCATCAACTCTATAGAAGAGAATTAGCGATATTTTCCGCATTAGTTGCATATTGTACGCGCAGTACATGAGCACTTACTGCAGTCCGTTTCATGTTGCATTAATGGCGTCCATTTCCTCCATGGTTCATAGCACAGATCTTGTAGATTTGGGAGGCGGGCAATTAGTGGAATGAGATTGTCACCACCCCATCGTCGACGTGTCTGCCGTCGCAACAGAAGATGGGTAATGCAAGGGACCGTGGGTACCGAAGGCCAGAAATCTCTCTCCTCGCTATCCGCGCCCACCTCAATGTCCCAGAAAATCTTGTGGATGGCAAGTACAGATGGAAGTGGAACTGATGGGCTGTGTGTTGAGACATGATATGGTGTAGGCTTCGGGGGATTGCGTGAGCTGAGCGTGTTGGCGGGCTCAAAGCGAATGTACTTGAAATGATGTTGTGAGTCGGAGGGTGAATGAATGCTGATGTCGAGCGTCATGTTTCCACCGGGTGGATGTTCGCTAAGAGCACAGAATATTGTCCGTAGGCCATCCTCGACAGTGGCTTGGTTGGTCTCACGTTGGTCGTCTGTTTCGAGCCGGTCGCATTCCGTACAGTCGTAATTCCGAAGCTCAATGGAGTACCAGATGTATTTAATCAGGCCAAAGTTCCGTGTTGTCATATTTTCGAATACCGGAATGTCTTGGGGTGTGGGGTTGAATGAATGAAAATTGAAGCGTTCAATGGTCGATTGCCACTCTCTACACACCGAAGGATAGTATGCTACGTTACCCTCATGTATCAGCGCTTCGAGGATCATATTCCTAAGCTCTGCGGCTAACGACGTCCAATCCATGCGAGGATGGCGACAGGAGAGTGGAGACAAAGACAGCAGAATTGGAATCTAGCAGCAGAATTAGAGAACACATCGTCTTCTTATAGACGTGCGCAGTCTTGATGGGCCGCCGAACCGAAGTTCACCATCCCGTGAAAATTGATGGGTCAAAGATGATTTGTCTCGATGACTATAGTATCATGGTTGAGAATGATAGCGAAAAGCTTCCTCTTTGGGCATGGCAAACCTTCTCATATGAAAGTGAAGGATGTAATCTTGCTGTCAGTTGACAGGATAGGTATTAAATACGTCGCTGTACGCACTTTTAGTGGAAGATTGCGCCTTTAAGGGTAAAAATGTACCATTTGTGCGAATGGAGAATCTCGCGGTACGCTACTCCCAGCGCCCGTACATTAGCTGTAGATACAGATCTCGATGACCAGACAAGAGAGCGTTAGGGACATGATCGCGCTAGTCCGCAAGTGACTTAGTCCCAGATCGATCGTCCACGGGCAGACGCTGCGTCCGGCACCCTGCAAAGCTCAATCTTTGGTCGCTCTTTCCCAAAGCCCACGCAGGCTCAATATTCATGTATAGCATAATCCAGTGTCGGATCGCCCCGTCCTCTGGCTTTCTGAAGCTACGCGCCCTTCATCGTCGCGTTCATGGCAGTGCTCCTACGCAGAAAGCTGCAAGCCGTCGCAAAGCAACTGCAAGCGACCCAAAAGCTCCAGAACAGAGCGAGGGGAAGCTGAAGCCTAGCGGAACATATCCCTTGTCAGAACAGCTACATAATCTGGGAAGAGGGCTTGGGGAAACGAAAGCCGAGTACACCAAAACGCCTTCGCAATTTCTGAAAACGCAGATTGTAAGTCCAGACCTATGTGGTACGTGACGTCTCTAGGGGAGTCCAGCGAAGATATGTTGCTGATTGATACTCTAATCTAGATGACGTTCTCAAATACATCGGCCCTTCGTTAGACAAGCACAAAGGATGCGACATTGTCGACCTTAACCCCGGTGCTGGCCTGTGGTCACAGAAGCTACACGAATACCTCCAACCGCGAAGTCACATCCTCGTTGAGCCAGCATGGGATAAATACGGCACATTTTTGCAGCCACTGTTGGACGCGCCCAATTCGACCTACAAATTGGCCAAACTCGACCCTTGTGAATATGAATCTTTGGAAGATATACCAAAGTATCTTGAACACCAAGAGCAGATCCCTGCGGGCCATCCGAGACCACTAGAGCCGAATGATTCTGTGCTGGTTACGGGATGTCTGATGTGGGATCCCCAATTGCCTGGGTATGGCAGTAGCTCCATGGCCAGACAGGTTCTCTTCCATTTCTCGCAAATGGCACAGGCCAGGAAGACTATGCACGCTTTTGGTCCTGCTCGAATGTTATTTTGGACGCCCACTGACGTCTCAAAAACCGTCCTGGCAAGGTCAAGCAGCACCATGGGCAAGCTTGACTTTTTTATCAAACGTGGGGCGGACGTAAGGGAGGTGGTGACGGCGATGCACGCTCGCAGGGTCCAAGGCAAAGGTGCTCTCGGTCGTGAGCCCAGATATGAGTTGGAGAGTGTGGTGAAAGCCATGCAGCGAGGCAAAGAGCAGGGCATGGAGCTTCCAGAACATCGCCGGGCGCCGATCCATGAGTTTGCCGACGATGTAGCTCGTCTTTCCGGTGGCACAGGAATTCTGAACGGAACGGAGATTAGGCAGTATCTGAAGGAGCAGGAGCTGGCTGGCAAGGATACGACTGGATTACTCAGTGACTACTATCGCGAAGGCTTTCATGTAGAGGCTGCAAACCCCGACACTTCTACATGCGCGAATTTGGGCTCGAAAGAGAAGGATTCACGTAGGAAAGCATCCAGAACAAAATCCAACGTGAAAAAAACTGAAAAGGACGTCAAGGTTCGCGATGACATTGTCGACATCGGAGAAGCAGTATACTGGAAGGAAGTCGAGATCTTGGGCATGACAGACGGGGAACCAAAAGAAGATGCGATGGAAGATCTGGAGATAATGAAGAAGAATCTCGAAATTCTGATCAAAAAGGTCTCGCCAGCTACCGTACAGGTCCAAGTGAGGACTGATATCGACGACCGTTTAACACTACGAATGCCAGGCCGACGCATCCCGTGGGATCTGCGGCCGTACGAACCGCTTGTAATGCAGGCCGAAGAGGTATGGCCAGCAAATCGCACATCGCTATTGGACATCCAACCCTTCTCTGTACCCCCGAATCAGGACGAGCAAGATGACATATTGGATTACATAACGGATTTCATCACGGGGCTTCTGTCGAACGGGCACAAACCGCTACCGGAAGCGCTGGAAATCATGGAAAACGGGGCCTCTGAGCTCATCGAACAGGTACCTATCTTGAAGGACCCGAGCAAGGGCGGCCGGCTGGACATGAGTGCGTTTAAAGCCAAGATGCTGACACCAGAGATGCTGGAAGCGTTGTTCTGGGCTTACAGAGAATGGCCGTTCCGGAATCCGGAGTCCAACTATGCGAAGTACTTTCAGCGGAAAGGGCAGATGCAGTAGCGTTTCAAATCATATGCATCGCTGGGAGTAAAGGAATCATTCGGTGGTTCTAAGGATGCCAAATCCCAATTGTACAGTAGTGTAACATTTTGTACAGAAGCCAGTGTTTTCAACATGATGCATCGCTTGCCTATTGAAGCACCCCTACGCCAATATATGCCGATTGTTCAGACAATTCCACGATCCAATTACACTCGCTTCGTCACTTTTTCGCACTGCTCTTTGTCGCGTCCGCTGCTGGAGGCTTTCCCTGAGCCGGCGGAGCATCTTTCGACTTCTTCGTTTCCGCCTTGCGCCCGCTTATAAGGTCAAGGAGATGGTCTGCTGGGTCCGCATCCTGCTCGAACCGACGTTAGCCAAACATTGCCCAAACGCTGCTGAACCCAAGCATCTCTGCCCACGTTCAGACCTGCCGCCAAGGCTAGACATACCTTTCCTGTCCCCTCAGCATCCCAACCCCGTCCAAACTTCTCCCTAAAAGCCCTCAATTTGCCTGCCTCGTCCTCCTCGATGTTCAACAGCTTCTGCGAGCTCGGGTTCCACAAGGGGGTGTTTCGTTGATCTTTTGTGCTCTTGTAGACTGGGACTGGAGAAGTTGTGCGGTGCAGGAATGTGCTGCCGTCGGAGAGGGTGACGAGCTGGGTGAAGGTATAGGGTCTTTTCGGACGGCGGAGGAGCGTCGCGTGTCGTACTTGGCCGCATGGCGCTGTAGGGTGGTGTGTCTGTGGGTAGATAGTGTTACGAAGCGCGCGCAGAGCGCTGGCTGAGGGAGCTGGATATGCCATTGGGTGTGTTGCGAAGCGTAATGTGCGATGGGGATGCGATGCGTGCTGTTCGCGGTGGTGGACGTCACGGCGAAACTTCGGAGGCCAACTTTTTGTCGACGCGAACACGGGATGGAGATCGCATCGTCGACACTTTTGAACCAAGTCGGTGTGCAAGGTGTCCAACACTCAATATGCGGTGACATTCTTCTTTCTGCTGCCCTTTACAATGGCACTCACACAGTACCCCGCTGCTCGTTTCTTCTCCGCCTTTCATAGGTGGAATCACCTTGCGCGTAAGAGACCTTTCGTGGATATTGAGCCAGGGTACTAATAAGGAACCTGTTAGAACGTCAACGGTCTTGCACTCGAACAGCTTGTCACTATACATTGCGGCAGTCCACATGCATCGCAGCAAGGAGTTTCAGCTCGACTCGTTACAATGGACATGGTTTACCGAGAAAAGAGGAAGATAAGCCACGGGTACAACGTTCAATGCTACAGGAGCAGGTCCGCCAAATCATGCGCCGTGTACCTCACCCTGTCGTGGTCATCACTGCTGCCCACTTCGAACCCGAGCTAGACCGCCAAGTTCCCCTTGGTATAGCCGTCTCGTCGTTCAACACCGTTACGCTTAAGCCACCGACCGTGTCCTTCAACATAAAGTGTCCCTCGCGAACTCTAGATGCAATTCGAGCTGATCAAGGCCGCTTTCGTGTGCATGTGCTGGAGTCCAGTCCATTAGGTGCGCAAGCCGCTCAACTATTTACTGCGGGCAATACAACAGAAATGTTCCTCAAAAGGTCGGATAAGGCGGAAAAGCTTATTTCTACGAGAAATGAAGAGATGCTAGGGCCCAACGAGCTGGATGAGAGCGCCATTGCTGCACTGGATTGTACATTAAGTTACGAACTGGGGATTCGGGATCACATTATCGCGGTTGCGACTGTACGCGGCTCTGTTGTTCGTGACACCGAGACGGCAGCTCTTTCGTACAAGAACGGCCAGTACTTGATCGATACGCGAGATTCGTCATGATAGAAGATATGGGAGCGCAATCATTGGAGAAGAAGCGGCCAAAAATCGTAACACCAGCGAGAATTAGGAGGCGTTGAAGCACTAGATCAAGCACTGTTCGGGAACGGCGGAAGAAGCTGCTGCAACACGATGGCCGGCCGACAAGACAATTGAATCCCGCCCATTTGGGCGAGTATGAATCAAGGCCATGTACATGCTGTCCGAGGGAGGCAAGAGGGGTGGGTTGAGGGAGACATACACGAATATACTGTATAACATTGATCTAGTACGTCCAATTCAGGTGGACCCCGGCGGACACAGACGGTTCAGGAGCTGGATAGGACGGCATATCGGTCTTGTAGGATGTGTGAGTAAATGTAAGGCGCAAGCCCAATCTTGGGACGTTTTGGACAATATCCTCGCGTGTAATCGGGCGTTCTTAGTGGTCATTTGTTTTCCTCAAACAGACCATCCATGACTCAGTCAGGATTCGCATTCAAAGCCAGGTATTCAAGCAGGCGCAGAACCCGTCAGTGGTGGATCGTTTCCGTCCTAGTTTTTTGAATCTCCCAAAGCCCTTGTAAGGCCAATCTTGCAATCACGGCGTGTGATGATTTTGTCGAAGTTCACGTTTCGTCCTGTGAGTTAGCTTTCAGCCATGGCCAGTCTTGCCGTCTTCCCCCTCAATCCTCCCCTCCAAATCCCTCAGCAGCTTCTCTGCCCGCTCCAGCGCCTCGGTCCCCTCCCTGCCAACCCTAGCCCTTGCATTCAATAGACCAACATCAAGATCGCCTAGCCCGCCATTGGTAATGGTTGCCTCACTGTCCTCTACATCCTTGTCTTTGTCGTCGCCCGGCTCGCCCTCGCGGTGAGCACGCACTCGTGGAGGTATGTAACGGACTGTTTCAGCAGGAACCACGCCTTGCGATTGCAGAGACGAGACTTGATCTTTGAGCGTGTTGCGCGTGGTGTTGATGAGGCGAAAGAGGGCGTTTGCCGAGGCGTTGAAGGAGGCTTCGCGGGCTTGCGTCGAGTCGGTAGGGTTGGAGGAGACGGGGCTCTTGGTGAGCTGGGAGACGGCGGTGCCAAAGTGGAGGAGGATGTGGGGGAGCTGGCAGAGAGTCAGAAGTGTACAAGGAGAGAGGGGTTCGGAGACGAACGCTTTCGTTGATAGTGGAGAGCTGGCGGATGTTGTCGGCGGCCGTCTGCTGGTAGGGCTGCGGCAAGGGTTGTGGAGCTGGCGCCTGAGCCGACGGGTTTGGGGACGTCATTGGGCTCAAAGCTAGTGCGGCGTGCTGCGTCCTGTACGGAATTGAAGGTCGGGGAAACGCAGTGCCGAGCTCGAGGTTGACGTGCAGCCCTGGAGGTGGGTCCGCAGAGCCGCATCCCTTGGCGGTGGTGGGCCATCGAAGAGCTTGGGCCTCAACCTTCTTCTCTCTGTAAAGTGCAGTCAACAATAGTCGTGTCAAACCCGTCGCACCCGCCACTATCACGCGCCCCTCAAGGTGACTGTAAATCTACGTCTTCGCAGCCGCTGTAAACCCGCCACGACCCTTCCTTCGCGTCGCGCGACGCGCGTGATCCTCGCCCGGTGAAAGCGACTTCGCTGCTCTCTACAAAGAACAAGAACGGCAGCCAACATGTCGGGGCCCAACCCTGGGCCCGGGCCCGTCAGGAGTATGAGCGTGGGCAATGGACCACCGAGCGCTGGGCTCCCACCGCACAACAGCATGCCACCACAGCCAGGCCCATCGGCGCAGGGAGGCAACCAGGGACCGCAGTCGCAGCAGAACTTGAACCAGATCGTAAGTCGGCTCCTGTCAATTTTGTGCCCAACCGAGTCTATAATTGGAAGGAATAATTTTAGTCTGTGCATGGGAGACGTAACTGCAGTGATGGAGCTTTCACCTTCACCTTCACCTTCACCTCAAACTTTAGTTTGTGCACACCCACTATTGCTTATTACTTCGAGCCCCTGCCCCCATCTCTTACCACTCCGTCACTATGCGTCCGACCCGAAACAGTGCTAAATCCAAATAGGTTTTGGAATATCTTAGCAAGAAGGGCTACGTGCGCACCGAAGCCATGCTTAGGAGGGAATCCGACGTTCCCCAGGATGCAAACGGCATCCCCGTGATATCGAAGACTGCGGAAGTTGGAGGGCCAAAATATACAAAGGCTTTCGAGCTACTCAAGAAGTACACCGACGACAATCTGGAGGTCTACCGCCCAGAGCTGCGAAAGCTTCTATGGCCAGTCTTCGTGTACTCGTTCCTCAACCTCGTGCGCGACTACTACGCCCAAGCCGCCGAGACTTTCTTCACTACCTTCAAGTCGCAGTTCGAGCGAGACCACGATGAGGACGTCAAGAAGCTCCAGGCCGTCCGTCTCCCGGCGCATCTGAAGGACAGCAACATTGCGAAACTCTACATGGAAAACAAGTACCGCGTCACCATGACACAAATGCCCTTCTACAGCCTGGTGCAATTTCTCGAGTCAAAGATCAGCGAGGGTGGCGAAGCCGTCTCTTCCATCATCAAGGAACATGTGAGGGTCGTCACTGTGGAGAGGACTGCTCATGCGGACAAGAGCATTGCAGCAATACTGGCGAGGGGTGATGGCGAGGACGAGCTGCCGGCAGAAGATGAAGGTATCCCCGGACACAACCCAGGACATCCGAGGCTGGATTTACATGATCCGGAGTATGACGTTTCGAGGAACAGGATCCTGCTGGGTCAGTATCCGCGAGACCCAGACCTTCAAGATGATGTACGTGCAGAGCTTCTGGAGCAAGACGCTAAAAATCCACCGAGGCCAGGTCAAAATTCCTTGGTAGAAGAATTTGAGCAGCAGATAAAACGTGAGCCCACCGAAGAGGGTCCCTCCCGCGACACCATTCCACTTCCACCATCACTAGCCCGCGATGTCTCAATGGAGGTACAAAAGATTATCGAACACCGTGATCGTTACAAGGTTGAAGGCAGGACCGGTGGCATTGGTCCAGCAGTCAGCGTTACCATGTTCACTTTCCACAACACGTTCGATAGGTAAGCTTTCCCTCACTTTATAACGACGAAACGTAGGCTAACTTTCAATTCAGTATCAATTGTATTGACTTCTCTGGAGACAACCAGCTGGTCGCAGCAGGCATGGCAGAGTCTTACATCCGCGTATGGTCACTCGATGGTAGCCCTCTCCAATCAAACCCTCCAGACAATGCCCAACCATCTTCGTCACGCCGCCTGGTTGGTCACGCCGGCCCTGTCTACGCTGTAGCTTTCTCCCCATCCACCTCTCGTCCAGATATGGATGGACCTCCTACCAACTCACACCACCTACTTTCCGCATCAGCCGATAAGACAGTGCGCCTCTGGTCGTTAGATCTATGGCAATGCCTTGTTGCATACCGTAGTCATGACAATCCTATCTGGGATCTTCAATGGGGACCGAATGGGCACTACTTCTTGACAGGATCCAACGACCGCACCGCCCGGCTCTGGTCCACCGATCACATCGAACCCTTGAGGATGTACGTTGGTCACGATAACGACGTTGATTGTGTAACATTCCATCCCAATAATGCCTACGTCTTCACTGGCTCATGCGACAGGACGATCCGAATGTGGAGCACTGCCGGTGGCAATCCCCTACGCCTCTTCACAGGACACACAGGCAATGTCACGGCTATTGCTTGTTCCCCCGATGGCAAGACTCTCGCAAGTGCAGACGACAAAGGCTCAATCATCTTGTGGAACCTCGAGTCCGGTCGCCGAAAGAAGCGGATGCGAGGTCACGGCAAAGGCGGGATCTGGTCTCTTTCATGGAGCGTCGAGTCCACCGTTCTCGTATCAGCCGGCGCAGATAAGACTGTCCGGGTCTGGGACGTGCTGCAAGAGACGAATGAGAGTGCTTCCAAGAGTGCAGATGGAACGACGGGCGCGAAGACGGATGGTGTCGGTGCCAAGGGCACGGCTGGTGCAACAGTATCTGGAGGAAAGAAAGGAGCCAAGGAGGCAGGTGTGAGTGCGGATCAGATCAGTGTGTTTCCCACAAAGGACAGTCCAGTCTACAAGGTCATGTTCACGCGAATGAACCTGATTGTGGCTGGCGGCGCTTACTTACCGCCACCAAAGGTCTGAGGAAGTGTAACGGCCACATGACATGGAGTACGGCGTATCATCTCGGCAGGAGTGGTCAAAGCCATTCGATATATTAGTGTGCGATGCCGCTTGAGGCAACAGCATACGAGGACAAACATGTGTATGGTAATTCCTCTACGGACACCAACTCTATGAATCAATTGATTCTATCTGACATTATCCTCCAAAGCTTTTCGCGATGCTCTCTACATCTTTCGGCATTGTCCTACAACAACCCCCAATAATCTGAGCGCCGGCCTCGCTATAGCCAATCGCTAACTCTGCCCATCCCTGCCCATCCGTCTTTTCGCCTTCCCACTCCCTCTTCTCCGCATTCCACACTTCGCCAGAGTTTGGGTACACAATCAACGGTTTCCCCGTGACATTCTTGAGTTCTCTTAACGCGTCCATAGCCAGCGAAGCCGACACGCAGTTGACCCCCACAGCGACCACTTTCTCGTACCCATCCAACAAACCCGCTACTTTGGACAAGGGCGTGCCGTCGCTGATATGCAGCGCATCCTTGAGCGTGAAACTGAACCAGGCCTCTGCGTCCGAGAACTCTGTCCTCAGCAACTGCATCAGCGCCTCCGTCTCGGCAAACGAGGGCATCGTCTCGCACGCCAGCACATCCACATCGCCGTCGACCAAGGCCTGCACGCGCCCGCGATGGAACGCCATCATGTCGTCTCTCGGCACCACATAGTCTCCACGATACTCGCTCCCATCGGCCAGGAAGGCGCCGTACGGGCCCACGCTACCGGCCACCAGGAGCTTGCCTCGTTTGGCGTTTTGCTGCTGCGGCGAGAGCGAGGTCGAGTAGACATCGCGGGCCTGCTTGGTGAGGTTGACGCTCTTCTTGAGCAGCTCTTTCGCGGCGTTTTCCGAGATGTGGAGGTGCTGCGTCAGGCCCTGGATGGAGGCTTGGTAGGATGAGGTTGTGGCGATGTTGGCGCCCGAGTGGAACGAGGCGAGGTGGGTTTGGTAGATTAGTGAGGGTTGGGTGAGGAGGGCTTGGGCGGACCAGAGGGCGGTTGAGAGGTCTGTGGGGGTGTGGTCAGAATGGCCGTGGTTGTTTCAAGGGTCCATGGAGCATGGTTCTTGTTGGGAAGTTGTGGTTGACGGATCTTGTCAACCCGAGTGTATGAATTGAACCAATTCCATAGGTCTTTTCTTCGAAGCCCATTTATTGACTAGGCTGCGAGTGACATGAATGCTTCTCAGACGGGCTCCATGCTCTTGCCGCTTTCGTCACAGCCTCTTCACCCCATGACGAATCCGCGAAGTGCGAGGATACGGCCGAAAGAACCCTGCTTACCTGCGCCCAAAGTCTCCAGATACGTCGCAAGGGCGCCGTCTAGCACCAGCGGAGTTCCACTAGCCTTGAGAAGAACGGATAGACTTGGCCGTGACTCATGGGCCCGGAGGAGCTCGGAGTCGGAAGTTGACATTTTGATGCGAAGGGCTGTGGTTCAGGTGCAGAGACGAGGAATGACGATCAGCTTACTCTCAATTGGGGTTGATAGGATGGGGGGGGCTCGTTTGCGAAGACCGACCAAGCGCCGAACTTGGCGTGCAGGGCAACTCTATCTTAACCACTACCTATTGAGCTACACATGCTCTTCTCGCCTACTGTTCATGCTTCGGCAGACCTGATATGCATTGCTATGCCACTAGATTGCTTTCCTCATTCGCTGAGTGTACGAGCACGGGCTATGCATGTGAGCAAGGGTTGCTGCTCACGATTTAGCTGCAGCCTTGCTGATGCGCACTGCACAACCGTCTCTGCTTATCATCCCCTAGGTATAGAAGTTCTCCAAAACGGCTACATATACGAGGACGAGGCAAATGCTGTTTCTCACGTTGCTGTACATGGTTTGGTAAGCTGAGAATGGCCGGCTCCGCAATATCGCCTTTTGTCCAGCGACTACGCCTCTCTCCCTCCTATGACCCTATAGATAACCCAAACCACTATCCATGGCATCTGAAATCCAATCGCTCGTCCAGGAAACCAACAGGAGTGCCAAGTTTTCCAGGGGCGCTTATCACAAGCGCGCAGGATGCTAGCCCTGGTCCGGCTGCCATCTCCACTTTGCCCAGATGATCAGGCAGGACAGATGGCTGAAACCTACCGCCATTTGCTACAATTCCATACAGATTGATTACCAAGCCTAATTGAGTCACATCTCCTTCTCCCGCGTTTCTGCGTCGGTTCGGTCGGATCGTAGATTGTCTTGCATCCGGGATTATGCCGAGACGTAGTCAGCTATAAAGGGGAGCACTCCTTGGTAGTTTAAAATCTCACACTTCATTCCCGTCTTCGACGATAAATCACTTGTACACGAAAATCATTCACCATGGCTGCTTTCCAAGCATCCCTTCAGGTCCTCGATCAAGAGAGCTACGCGAGGCACCGCCTTGTCAGCCTGCCCTCGGAGTCTCTGCCAGATCTCTCACCTTCATCTCTTCGCCTTCGATCGAAGATACTGGGACTAACGACGAACAATTTCTCGTACGCCCGTCGCCTGGGTGAGGCTCTGGGCTGGTGGACGATCTACCCAATTCCTCCCAACACCCCTGCTCCATATGACGACAAGTCGACTTATATGCGTACTCCCGCCTGGGGCTATGCGGAAGTCGTCGAAAGCACCTTTTCAGGTGTTTCGGTAGGCCAAACGCTTTATGGCTACCTTCCCATCGGCACAGACGCTTTCGACTTGCAAGTCGAAGCCGCGCCGGGTCTCAAAAACCAAATTCTCGTAACGAATCCTCATAGAAAGGATATGTGGGTAATCTACAACCGATACAGGGTTGAGCCGCCTCTTGCGGATCTCGAGAAGAGCAAGGGTCTCGACTCAATGGGCTGGGACTCGTGCATGTGGGGATTGTTCGCCACCGGATACAACATGAGCACATTTGCATTTGGCTGGGACGAAAAGCGGCGCGTCCATCCCTGGGCACCCGGGGAATGGTCTGCCGATGACGCGAGCCTCGACGATGCCGCCGTGGTCATACTTTCGGCCAGTGGCAAAACCTCCATGTCCTTTGCCTACGCACTCCGCCACAACAGGCCAAAACAGCACCAACCCAAACTTGTGATCGGCATTGGCTCAGCCGCGACCCAATCCATGACCCAGAAGAGCGGTTTCCACGACCATGCGGTACTGTACTCGGATGCAGAAAAAGCGAAGGATATCATTGCACAGGCCTCGCCGCGCCGCGTAGTTCTCGTTGACTTTGGCGCCCGCGATGGCACATTGGACACCTGGAAAGAAACATTATCGTCCATGTCGACTCCATTTCTGTTCATTGCCGTCGGCACCGAAGTGAAGCCCCAGACCAAGGAGGAAGCCGCCGCCCGCTGGCAGAAGCTTGGACAGGACATTATCGTCAATGCGAGCCATTTGCGAGAGAAGGGTATCGAGATAGGCGGGGATAGTTATATGGATGAACTCGAAAGCGCGTTTGATGAGTTCAAGAAGAAGGGAGCCGTGCCAGGTTCCACGCTTCAATGGGGTAGTGGGATGGAGGAGTGGGATGCGGGCTGGGAGAAGCTATGCAGGGATGAAATCCCTCCGACAGTATCTCTGGTGTACAAGGTTTAGATTTTGAACGGATCGAGCCGTAATCTGTATCCTACGAGGCTAGTCTGGTTATCGACGACTTGTGGAAAATGGCAATTAGTTAGCAAATTGAACGCTGAAAGCCAAGAACCAAGATGCTACCGATACTGTCAATATCTATATGGCCTAGATATAGTTAGATGAAATTCAATACTTTCAAATGTGAACGACAAATCGGTTTTCTCACACCTTGTATTCGCCAAACTGACCAATGACCAACATCCGAGGCAAAAGTGCAGCTGTGCCGCGCTATATACAATCTCACATCAGCTCATACATCCCCAGTCTTCGCCCACTTGCGAGTTCGAGCGGGCCCTAAACCTGTAGCTGTTTAAGCATCCATCGCGGGGAACTACTACATCCTTCGCCCTCACTACTCTCTCGCGCGACACATATTCATGCGCTTTTGATCCGAGCTGGGCCGATGACCCAGCAGCATTCGAACTTTATAGATAGCCAACCCAACCTCGCCGACGAGGCACAGCACTCCGTCAAAGCCGGGTTAAAACTTCCCCAATTACACCGCTAAAGGTTTAGAGCTAGTCGAGGCATTCGTAACTCGTCGTTCACGGCGCAAGGTCATTCAAGATGCTGGTCCAACTCGACTCGCTCGAGATCCTTGCTATTGTTGACAACGAGGTCGACCCGATATCTGCTGCTCCAGCATGTGTCACGGCGACGGGAAATCTCGGTCAAGTTGGGTTCGGCAAGGGTAAACCCGTAGGAGATGAAAGAGGTGGCGGGACGGTCTTGGAGGTGGCGATGGAGCAGTTGTGCTGTGGAGCACATGGATTAAGTCTGATGCTTGTAAGTTCTTTCCGATATGCAAAGACACTTAAATTTGCAAGACTCCCCCTATGTCATATGATGTATATGGTTCAGCAGGATCACAATTCTCTTAACGGGGGTTTCGTTTCTATCCTCCAGAGTCCCCCCAAGCCTCAATCCTTGTCCGTTCAAGTCAACCTTCATTTCCAACATTCAGCAGACCGCCACCGCAAACGGCATCTCCAAGACCCTCCTCTTCGACACCGGCCCCACAGAGTCCATCTTCACCTCAAATACCAACCGCCTCTCCCCACCTCTAGCCTCAGTCTCCCACATCCACCTCTCGCATTGGCACCGCGACCACTCCGGCGGCATGCTTGCCGCAGTCCGCATGATTGCGTCTGCAAAAGCCGCCGACCCGTCTCCAACTTCTCCTGCCTCAATCCAAGTCGGTCTCCACCCCAACCGTCCGACGTATCGCGGCGTAGCGACGCCAATGGGTGTTCTGAGTCTCGAGGCGGATCCCACGTTCGATGAGATCGAGAAGGCGGGCGGGAACGTCGTGAAAACCGACACCGCGCACGAGGTGCTGGACAATTACTACCTTGTCAGTGGCGAGATACCGCGAGTGACGTCGTACGAGCATGGTATCCGGGGAGGCGTGCGATTCGAGGGCGAGAAATGGGTCGAAGATCCATTGATCATGGACGAACGGTTTGTAGTCTGCAACGTCAAGGGTGCGTTCTAGTCCCCCCCCAAATCTCCCCCAATCGTCGTGTTTCGGCTGCTGATTACTCTCGATAGAAAAGGGCCTCGTTCTCTTCACGGGCTGCTCGCACGCTGGCGTTGTCAATGCCACAAAGCACGCTCTGACTCTCACCAACAACTCCATTCCCCTCTATGGCATCGTAGGCGGGTATCATCTTGCAGATGCGGATCCTACGCAAATACAGTCCACGATCCAAGACCTCAAGGCTTTGGGCGTCAAGGTGCTGATGGCAGGGCATTGCACGGGCTGGAGAGCAAAGTTTGCGATTGAGAAGGACATGCCAGGGTGTTTGGTGCCGAGCTTTGTCGGAATCAAGACTATGATATAGCAGAGCGGGACATGGATTGGGCGAGCTCTCGTGTTCGCATAATGCTCGTGCAGGCGGGGTTTGAGAGCCCTCGTAGATCCCGATGCGGTGCGTTGTAGGGGGCCAATGTACGCAAAAGCTATGTAGCTTGAGGCATGGCACACAATAATTACGTGGGAGTAGATAACAATGGCGGCAGTGGCCGAAACAATTATACGTCTAGAGTTTGAAGGATGGGAAGGGATCCCGAGGCCGATAATGCACGCTAACGACACAAGTGGACTAGGCTCAGGAGATGCGAATCCCCTCCGAAGCTTGTTCTGTCCCTTCCACTTCAACCAACTTCGAGTTAGCATCTAATTGAGAACACTTTGTATTGCATCAGTGATCATTGCTTTGGCCGTGATGAAGAGGATTGCATGGTAGCTAGGTCTACATTGATACATCTGCTGGAGACGGCCGAGAGTTTTGTAAGTTATAATACATGCTGGAGAAAACCTAGCTCCAAATCAAACCACCGTTAGGAAGATCGTGCGTCATTCCTCATTAGCCTCCGTCATAAGTATGCGACATGACCGCGGCCGTTCTGACAATGCTCTGCGAGATAGGCGTTGCAAGAATGCCCCACAATGCTATCCACCGAATTACCGCAACAGCGCGCACGATCTACCCACAACCATGTTGCCATGTTATTTCCGGGATTAGACGAGGTTGGCATAAATCAGAGCGACGACAATAGCCACCATGGAGCTCTTGCCAGCGCCGACAATGTTCTGGCCACCGTTGTTCGAATATGGCGCAGTAGGAGTCGGGAGGGTGAAGGTTCCGTTGGTCGTGCCGTTAGGCCATCTGTGAGAGCATTGTTAGCTCGTTTCCAACAAAACTGAAAGAAGCAAGACTTACCCCGAAGGTCCAGCAGAGATCGTACCTGCGGTCGTAGGCAAAGCATTGGCAGTGGTGCTGAGATCATCCGACGTTGTACCAGGGATTGGAGGAACGACAAGAGAAGTGTTATCGCCCGTGGTAATGGGAAGGGTGATGAAGGAAGTCACAGCCTCGGTGCTAGTCAGGTGGATGGTAGTGAGACCTTCACTTGACGGAGCCTCGGGCGGGATGCCACCAGACGTCGGGATTGGGGTAACGATCGAGATTGGAGAGCTGTATGTGGACGTGCCAGAGGTATGCTGGGCGGAACTCCCGGCTCCAGAGCTATGCGACAACGGGATCGAGGTCGGTACAGAATCCGTGGCAGAATCGACAGACGAAGACGATCCCACACTAGGAGCATCTGAGATGCTGGAGGACGGCTTTGGTGCGCCAGAAATTGGGATAGAGGTTGGCACAGAGCCTGTTGCCGTGTCCAATGATGAAGAAGAGCCCTCAGTAGGAGCCTGTGGAGAAGAGTAGCCCGATGACGACTTCGAGATTAGGATTGAGGTTGGCACGGAATCCGTATTCGTCAGATCATTCGATGTGCTCGAGCTCGCATGGCCCGGAGGCGGGTAGGTACCGGATGTATGACTGATGGAAGTTGGCACAGCATCCGTGTTGGTCAGATGCGATGAGGAACCCGAGAGCGCTGAACCAGACGTTGACGTTGCCGCCTTGGAGCTCGGCAGAGAGCCGGCAGAGCTTGAAGACACAGACACAGAGCTGGAGGGAGCAATGAGAGTATCAGACGTATTGATGGACGGCGATTCCACGATGCCAGAAGTCGTAGAGGTCTCGACAGTCATGGAATCAGACGTGACAATGGACGATGAGGCCACAATGAAAGAGGTCGTAGAGGTCTGGACGGTCGTATCGATGGAGGACGAGGCCACGATGCCAGGGGTCGTAGTGGTCTCCACCGTGAAGAAGAATCCGCTCGTGCCGAAGTCCGAGGTAGCCTGAGAAGAGGAAGGAGCATCTGGAGCCGAGCTGGAAACAGCACCCCCGGTCGTGGACGGAGCCGGAACACCGCTCGTCGGAGGCAGAGCCGTGACGGGGCAGACCGTGGTCGTGGCCTCGACTGTGGAGGTGACGATGACGGTCCCATCAGTCGGGCAATTGGTAACGCCTGGTGCGCAGAGCGTCTGCGTCGTGATCTTAGTGGTGAGGAGGGTAATGGTAGTCAAGACGTCCGCCTCAAGGTTGCCGTTCCCGTTGCGACGAACATCTTGGGAGTTAGCAGCTGGAATTGGCAACTCCCAATGGGGCTGGGCCCTTACCATCTGGAGCGGCGAGACCAGTGACTGCGAAGGCAGCACCGCCGAGGACAGCGAGTTGAAGCACTTTCATGTTGACGATTGTGCTGGCAGGTTGCGACGGATTGAAAGAGTGTAGTGGATTGGAGGAACGAGAAGCCGACGGCCAGTTGCTAACAAACGAGTGGGCTAAAGAGTGACTGAAGGAAGTGGGTGGAGTAGAAGAAGAGGATTGTGGGTGGGGTTATCTTTGTAACGGGTAGTGACTGCCAAGAGCTGTGGCGTCACCAGGTCGACGAGGAAGGTACAACAAACGCGCCCGCGTCTTGCCGGAAGTGAAGGAGCTATGGCCGGGCTACTGCTGCTGCTGCTGCTGCTGAAAGAGGAGGCGCGGCTGCCGTCGTCGTCTCCCCGAGCTCGGAGAAGGCCTGCCGCTAGGGTCTTCCAACCACCATAGCTTCAAGTGACGCTTTCTACTGGGGCACGATTCACTTCAGTGCTATCACGGCCCATCAGCATGACGCAATAGGTAACAGAAGCTCGAGCCAGGCGTTATCAAAGCGCGCTCGCACCGGCCACGCTGTGTTTAAGCGTTAAGCTCGCGCCTGCGCTCCTTCTTTGCCCACCTACCTACTCCTCCTTCTCAACCACAACACGTCCTTTCTTCATCTCTTCACCTACACTCGCTCCTATATCCTTCCTCTTCGCCCAAGGCTGCAAACAGTAAGCCCCGTGATCTGCTAGCGCAGCCGCAACCTATAAAGGTACTTGCACCCCACACCCTTCTCTTCTCCTCCACCCGCACCTCACGCTACAATTGCCTCGATCATCCACACCGAAGCATCAGCTAATTCTTCATTTCCAGAACAAGTTACCAGTCAAACATCCTTCCGTCTAGTCGCCATCATGGTCAAGATCAACGTCCTCGCCATCATGGCCGCCGTCGCAGGCGTCCAAGGTTCGTGCTCACTCCCCAGCGCACTGTTCTTACCGCTAATCAATTGTCCCAGCTTTCGCTCATCAGCTCGCTGCCAACGACCTCGTGGCTCGCGGTGTTGAAGTGTTCGACGCTGCAGTCAAGGCTCATCTCGCTCGCGAGAACGTTGGTGCGCATCTACCTCCCCTCCCTCTTCTGCTTCTGCTAACTCGCGTTATCGCAGCCACCTGTGTCGGTCCTACCGTCACCGTCACCGTCACTTCCTGCGGTGGTGGTGCTCCTCCAGTCGCCACCTCAGGCCCTGGTGTTCCTCCGCCTCCGGCTACGTCTGGCGAGAACCCTCCTCCGGCAGTCTCTAGCCCTACCTACAGCCATCCGTCAGGTGGTGTTCCGGTCACGACGGTCACGACGGTCACGACGGCCACGACGTCCACCATCGGCGTTCCTCCAGTCATTGGCACCTCCGTCTCTACGGTCGAGTCCATCGTCTCGAGCCCTGGCCTCACCACTGACACGGTCTCCTCTCCGACCCCACTGACTACCACCGTCCATCCGAGCAGCTCGATTCCTACTCATTCGAGTGCCGAGCCTCCTGCCCCTACCGCCGCTGCCGTACGTGCTCTTGGCTCAGGTGGTATGCTTCCATTTGCAGTTGTTGGAGTGGTCGCCTACGGCCTTCTTGCTGTCTACTAGGTCAGCTCCGTCAACATTCTCTTCATCGGTCATCACAGCCGTCCCCTACGTAGGTTTCAGGCTCTGAGTTCCGAACTTCATCTCATGCACGATACCATTTGGTAAAGGGACAGGGTAATAATGCAGCCTGCATGAGGTCTTTATATGAAGTGTAATTAGCTTCCACTAATTCGTGATCGCTCGATCACTTCTCTCATTGCTCCTCCTGTGAATGTCCTTGCACCCGTGCGGTCCTGTTTGCCGTTGTTGATGCATCCCGCTCTTGCTGTCATCTTCTGCTCTTGGTACGTGACAGAAGCAATCGGCCTGGCAATAGAGGCCCTGCCGTTTTGTTCTTCCGTTCTTGGTGAGGCCTTGAACAGATGAAATTCCGCGTTGTACGAACAGCACCTGCAATCTTTTTCATCGTTGTCACAGTTGGCCGCCAAAGCGATCTCGACTTTCCAGGAGTACCAGCTCCAAGAGAGGAGTTCTTCCTCGTTGGATACCACGACTTGTTGACATTTCGCGACCTTGACATAGTCCCTTATCGAAGCCATAACTAGCCACGCCTCAATCTCCACGTTTTAATATTCCGAGTGTGCAATCGTCTACCATCGGCATTGCCATCGGCATTACCTGCCTGTCTTCGAGACGTGCCGTACTTTGCCAATTCGCGGCAGGAGAGAGTTTCTGTCTTCGGGCAGTACCATCCAATGACCAGGGTTCCATCTTGTAAGAACCGCATACTTCGAGGTGGCTCATCCACCCCAAACGTGTCGAGGCGGTTTTCTGTGCGAGGGATGACTTTTATGCGATTTCCTTGGTAAATTGCCAAGTAGTTTCCGCAATACGATAATGCTGCTGGTAGGGCCGAATCTCGGTGCCATTCAATCTCTTTTCGACGTACTTCTAGTTGTATTCGATAGTGGGAGTCGGAGAGGGCGTTGCAGAGATTTAGTACGATGTTTACCATGTCAGGCCTGCGTGATTCCCGCTCCATGGTCATGAAAATAAGTGTTTGCATATCCGGTGACCATTGAGGCCCATAGATGTTGCACGTCAGGGTGATGCTCTTGATCTGTGTCCTGGTTCTCCAACTCCATATACTGACTTTGTAGCTCTCGGAGGTGATTGCTAGACGAAATTCGTCAATAGCAAGCGCCTGAGCATCTTTACAAGGGAAAGAAGGACATGGCGCCTCTCCCGACTGCATATCGACAATCCGGATCTCGTCTGGAGTAGAAGTGGCTAGCAGTGTTCCGTTATTGGAATATGTTGTCGATTTGACGTTCTTGCACACCACATAGGGTTCGATACTTCGTCCAAGAATATCCCATATCTGAAGGTGTGTTCCATCAGAGTCCTGAAATTGAATCGCCAGGAGGTTGCTGATTGGGACGAAGGCGATCGGACCTGTTGAAGGGTTGATGGACTGAAGGTTGAGCTCTCGAGTTTGGTGTAGCTTGCGGGTCCTGAAGGTCCATATCTCAACCGAATACGAATGATTATGGTAGTAGCCAACAGCAAGATACATTCCATCAGATGACACAGCATGATCGATGTCTGCACCAGACGTTGGTCCAACTGGCAAGTCTTTCTTGTAGATCTGATCTTTCCTGGTGGCATATTCTCCCGATAAAGACGGAATGAGGCTTCTTGACGAGTCACGTTCAAGAGAGATACTGTTGCTCCCAGCAAGAGGAGAGCCCGTCAACAATGCGGAACTGCTCTTCGGCGGCTGTCTTAGGCCGGAAATTTCATTACGTTCATGATAGGCAAAGAGTGTTGCAGCACTCATGTCAATATATTCTGGAGGCTTTGTGTTGGCAGGCGTTGCAGTTACGGTAGGTTCCGCAGATTCGACATCTGAGTCGAGGTTCTTGATATCGCTTCCTTCGTCTTCGTTATCATCCTCGCTGTATTGTGGTTAGCCCAGCACGTGAGCTTCTTCATTTTTCATACTCAAAAGATTTTAGAGATGCTGTGTCTGGGCTGTTCGGTGTGAGGATTGGCATCCACTCGTGCTGCAAAGCTCGGCTCGCGGTAGGCCGGAGCTCGGCAGCTGGCTTCATGAGCTCTTCTATGAAGTTGCATGCAGTGTCGCTGGCATTGCTTCTTCGCAAAGGATCGCGAGGAAATGGCATCTGACCTTCGGTGAACTTGTATACTTCGTATGAGCTCTTGAAGGTAGCATGCCGGGTGAACATCCTATATGTCACTTCGCCCAAAGACCACATATCTACAGCGAACCTGTAGGTCGTGGTACGATGTCAGCATTGCTCGCCAAATGGGTAGCAGGTATTTTTGATCAACTCCCTCATAGCTGGTGGCGCACGCTGAACACTTCAGTAGAGGTGTTCTAGATACGTGGCTACGTTCACAGTGAGAAGGGGCAAACCGCGCTTACCGAGGCTTACGAACATTGCTTCAGATGCTGCATCGTCCTCATTTGAACTAAATCCATGCCACTCAGGTGGCATA
The DNA here is from genome assembly GCA_010093805.1 of Polyplosphaeria fusca. Taxonomy (NCBI): domain Eukaryota; kingdom Fungi; phylum Ascomycota; class Dothideomycetes; order Pleosporales; family Tetraplosphaeriaceae; genus Polyplosphaeria; species Polyplosphaeria fusca. Next base: position 186,956 of record ML996112.1, on the reverse strand, counting down.
AATGTTTCGGTACCTTTCCGCGTAGACGGGCCCGTGGTAGCATTCTCGACTCGTTTTGAGATGCCAAAATCAGCAATTTTGACCCACCACGGCTGGGGCGGTTGTGAACAAATCAGAATATTCTGTAAAATTAGGCAAGTCTACTGATGGAAAGTAGTGATGCACATACTCCGGGCTTTAGGTCACGATGTGCAAACCCGTTCTCGTGCATAAGTGAGAGGCCCTCACAAATCTGGTATGCAATCTCTTTAATTTCCGCCTCGGTTAAGGCTATGTTGTCCGCAAGATAGTGATGAAGATCACCGAAAGCTAAATATTCCATCGCAATGTACAGGTCGTCGGAGGTTTCATACCACCCCAACGACTTGACAAAGCATCGAGCATACTACCAGCCTGTGGTCAATTACGATTGATAGTATTTTGACGAGGTTGAAGATACATACTCGTGGATGAGAGAACTTGGCGATACTTTCTAGCTCTCGCAGATAATCTTTCGCTTCAGCAGGTCGAGGTATATTCTTGACTGCGCGCAACTCAACGTCGCGCTTGCCTCTCACACATCGCTCTAGCCAGACGCTTCCAAAACCCCCTCGTCCAATACACTTCTCTGGCTTCCAAGACTCCTTGCGCTTGGTTGTGCGATGAGTCGACGATGGATCAGCCTCGTAGAGCACGTGCTTGGTAAGCCCATGACGAAACTCGGTGACGAGCTTCGAGTCGAGCACCAAATCGGGAATGCGGGACATTGGATGGAAATACAAAGAAATGCTCGATGATGCTCGAAGTGAATGAGAGCCAGAGCGCGAATTCTTCCGTCGTTCCTGCCCCGCAGATAAATGGCGTTCCGGCCGAGCACAGCCTCAGCCTGGTGCAGGACGGCTGCCTGGTCAATCTGCAAGGTTGATTCGCCTAGAACCCTCGCAGGAAAGAATCGATTAAAAATCCATGGTAAGCTTTAAAAGCTGAGTGAACACCGGAAAGGACGCCACTGTTAGCCGTTATAGAGAGGAGGGATGCAGAAATGGAGCAGATGCCAAGATGCATCTCACCCCCGGGAATTGTTCTAGATAGCCAATGCGGACAATTGACAAGGACATGGATATACAATGATGAGTGCTACATTGGTCCACTGTCCACAACCTAAATCGATGGGGGGTCAAGCTGACACTAAAGCTATCCCGACAAATGGCGTGCGCCACTTGGGGCGCTTCCAAGATATCCTTAGCACTACAGTGAATTGTAAAAAACAGATGTGCATGAGAATCATCACTCCCTAGCTCTGTGTGATCGAGTGGCCCGCTTTACCGCTGAGACATTGATTGTTCCATCCAAGAGTGTCCTATCCACGGCGACGAGTAGCAAGGGTCAAGCCAGCATTGAAAGCGGAAAGGGTGTGACCAGGTTTCAGCGTAGCAGTCGGACTGGTCTTCGGGCAAGAGAGCCTAACGCAAGGCGGCATCTTCTTTCCTTGCACCTCAGCAAGAGCGAGCAAGATTCTTTGTGTACGTTGAGCGTGGTGGCGAAGATTGTCTCCCTCAACTCGCTCAAGCGCAACGTCCCATGATATTCCTTCACCCCAGACCCCCATTGCAGCAATCGGATTGTCAAAATATACTGTAACCAATTTTAGCAAGTCGAGGTTGTTAAAGCGAGAGACAATCTTGTTAGCATCGTCAACCATGTGGCCCCATACGTGGGGAAAGAACCATATGGTCGGCCCAAACCCGATCGGGTAAAGTAGGGAGATGTTGCGGATGAGATGGTAAGGCATTCCTGGATTCCGAAAGAGAGAGACGTCTCGATGGGTGCCGCGGACGATCTCAAAGGTGTTCATGCCATAGTATACTGGTCGAGCTTCGTGATAGATCTCTCGGCAAGCTGCTAGCAAAGCGAGGCGGTTGTCTTTGCCCCAGCGAGTTGATCGAGTGACATGTTCAGTGATTGTCGGCTGAAGAGTCATTCGAATGTTCGTGTTGAATGAGAGAGACAGCCTGTAGACCTCATTGCGGAGCTCTGCCGGAAGGTCGAACCAGCCCGTCTGTGCATTCGAACGGAGTGAATGGGTTTTCAGAATGGAGGAAAAGGTCTATAGGTATTCATTTTGAAGGTTCTTAGCTCCGTTCGAGCAACTCACGTATTTGGGCGGAGGCTCGACTTTGGTTGATGCTCGGGGAGTCAGCATACAACAGCCTTCGAGTGGGCAGCACAATCCGGACTTGCAATGGCAATGCTCTTTGGGGTCTTTCGTGAGGAACAGACTCATTCCAGACATATTTGCGGTGAATGAGCTGGCCATGTGCTACAAGGTGTTCATAGGTGGTGTTCGCAAGCGATGATTGCTGTAGGTAGGCTTGCGTTGTCTTCAAAAAGTAGTATGAGCTGGGTTTGTTTGTCGGCAATAATAGGGGACAATTTCGAGCCCCTGGAAACGCGTGCACGCGTGATCCTAACTGGTCATTATGAGCGCGCTGAATGCACTTTCACCCTACATCCTAGGGATGAAGCCTTTCCTCCATTTGCTACGCATAGCAATGAATTTGTCTCCACCATTTCTCTCATCCTTTTTCAATGCGGTGCTCCTGTCCGGAGACAAGGCTGATCACTTGAGTCATTGTGACAACGCCCGGTTTCCCCGACCGAGTTTCATCTTGCAACGTTTTCTTGATGTCTTCCAATTCGTATTTGCCAATTCGAGTCTGCTTAACGGACAAGCCTCGATTGTTCTTATCTGCGTCGTGTGCCGAGATCCAAGATCGAGCAAGGAGGCTTTGTGCAATCTGGACACCCCCCGGAGATCCGGCAGAAATATTGCCTCCAAGATACCACGGGTTCTCCACACGATCGAAAGAATGAATCAGAGCACTCAGAGGGAGAGCTGCCTCATGGACGAGGTGAGAAGAGGCGTAAGGTCGTATCAGATCATAGCCCACGCCGTGCGGAGAGTATATTACAGACATTGTTTTCTCTCTGTTGTTGTACGGTGCGGGCACAATGGTCCGTGGCGACGATGCAATGGTTCGAGGAGACCCTGGCGAGGCAGGAGGGCTGAGCGGAAGATCCAGGTAGTGGCTCGGTTTTGCAGACAGCACGCTGCATGGCGGGCGATAGGTGATGCCCACAGCGTGATGAAGTCCAGAAAGATCGCGACTTGCGGGAATCCAGGTCAAAGTGACTTCCCCGCAGGAACCGCGAGGAGAGAATGGAGGGAGGGCAAGACGGTAGATGGTTTGATCGTCGCCCTCTGTATACTTGGGCAAGGCCTGGACCAGTTCTGGGCGGAAATGTTTCCACGATCGAATCTTGCGGGCAGCCAATGGCGTGGCGAGGATGGTGGACTGGCAATCTCGAGGTAGCTGGCGCAACGTTTCTTCATGGCAGTGGTCCGGTTTGTCTTGGGAGATGAGGATGATGTCCGGCTCCTGTTCCAGCTCTTTCAAAGACGAGATGCAGGGGACACTCTTTTGCTCTGAGATGGAAAAGATTCTACTGAGGATGGTGGCTGGACCGGTTAACCACGGATCGATCAAGATGGTAAAGGAGCCAGGGAACAAGCCAGGAGACGATGGGGGTGCAACGGGAGGAGAGAATGTGAGGAGAAAGGCAGAGTCGCCGTTCAACGACTTGACCGTCAACGACATTCCGGCTCGTCGAAGGGCTCCAGCTGAGGCTCACGTCAGGGCTCCTTCCGGGTCACGGGCTGCGAAGGTCGGACATGGGGAAGGAGGAACGAAGGGATCGAGGGGACGAATTGTGCAGATAAGAGCGAGGAAGGGCGTCGGCGTCATGGGCTGGAATGCGAAGGTGCTAAGGCAGCGGACAGGTGTGGCGTTGGGGACCAAGACGTCGACGGGGCAGGTGGACGCGGAGCTAGGCGGCGGTTTTGGCTTGTGGAAACGAGAGGCAAGATGAGACTGATCCAAGCGATAAAAATAACCCGGGAGAAGCATGTGAGTGCAACCACGGCCGCACCACGTTGTTGATATTGGCCTCGACCCGGATTTCCTTGGGCCATTCACCGGTTTGAATCAATCGTTCGACTCGACGGTAGGCGCGACATCTGCTTGGGATCTTCGCGTCGCTCTTCGCGTTCGCGCCTGCCGACAATGGATTGGCTGCCAATAGGAGGCAATGTCCAGATGCCCAGATGTGCAGCCTGACAAATGACGAGACGCCCTCGGCCATGGAGACACTTGCATGGAGCAGCGAGCGGCCAAAACGACATCAGCGCCAGATCTGCCCAAGGGCCATGGCGTGAAGCAGCTGTCGACGCTGAAACGACGCGCCTATGCTGACGGCAGAGTGGAGCAGAGTACTTATAGCAGCACTGCACCACTGCACTCAAGCATCGACGAGCATCGACGAGCATCGACGAGCAATACAGGGCAATCTGGAGCCTCGTCGCCGGCGCAAGAAGACCCGGCGGCAATGACGGGTGAAGAGCAGCCGCTGCGTAATCAGCCAGCACCTCTGGGACAGCTGGCCGGAGCTCCCCTACCTGCGTACCAGAGCTCCCACCATTCGCGGCCAGGAAGCTGTTCGTGGCCGTCTGGTGCCGCCACAGCTGAGATGGGCCGGGCAGCAGGAAAGCGGTAATACAGGGCAGGCCGTGGATGCTTCGTCGTCTGGCTGAGGGCGCGTCCTGCGGTCGTGGTGTGGTCGGGCTCGTGAAAGGGTTTCATCAGGGACAGAACGGGGGAAGCGCGGCCGAGCTCTCTGCTGGCTCCCCCACCTCTTTGATGTGCCCCTCTCCAGCTGCCAGCATCCGTTTCCGTTCGCAACCACGCTGCCCTGCGCCTCGAGACAGCTGCCCAGAGCTTGCTTTGTGCTCGACAATCCCGCCAGAGCCCACCCTCGACCGTCCGCCAGAGCTCCCCAAGCTCCCCCAAGCTGCGCCAGAAGCTCCGCGCCTGCCATTGACGCCCCCGCCCGCCCTGTCGCCGTCCGCGCAAGCTGCAGTCCCCTTCGCCCACGCCCACCGAGCACTGCGCGGCCCCGCCCGAGGGTACATGCAGCTGGGGATGCCACCGAGAGCTCCCCTCACTGGCTCCTTTTCCGTGTCGGACGATAACAACGTCGTTGTTTGCCCGCTGCGCAACCACGATGGCTCTGCCTGCCGAAAGCGCTGCACCGGCGTGAGTCGTCCCGTCGTCGCTGTCCTGCCCTGCCCTGTCCTGCCCCGTCGCTTGCCTCCCACGTCACAGCTCTCCGCGTAGCCGCAGCGAAGAACAGCACCACTGACGGCGCCATGAACAGGAAAAACGATATCGCTCCATGCAGGAGCATATCCGCCGCGCCCATCCCGAGCACTACATCTCCAAGCTCCCCGCGACCGAGGAGAGCTTCACGCTGATGGTCAACACCCCTCCCCAAGAACGCCCTCCTCCTCCTCCTCCTCTTCCGCCCCTCCCAAACACATCAATAGGCCCACAAGGTTGGTGCCCACGTCCCTTCTGCAGCAGCGGGGGCTGACACGCGCACAAGGCTATGGGGGCGATCTGAGCGCCTTCTACAATGACGACTACAGCTCGAGTACGCCGAGGACGTCCGACGAGATGAGGAGGGGCTCGCTGCTGCCCGCTGCCAGTGCCGCCGCCGCGCTGGCGTCGCTGCATAATCACAGGCCAGAGTATGATTGGGACTCTGATCCGGTAAGAGCTCGACTGCTGCCGTGTCTGGAGTGCTCTGTTGACGCAATTGACGCACAGGAAGCCCTATCAGAACCGGACTCGAAGAACTACAGGCCCCGAGCTCGGTTCGCTTCCACGACGCTTGAGCAGCACATAACCGCAGACGAGCCCTACTACACTTCTGCCTCTCTCCAGCGCGAGCTGCTGCCCTCGTCCATGGCCAGGTCTCCTCCCGGCCGCTCGTCCACCCTCCCTCCCGCGCCTCGTTCCATCAAACCGAACCGGCCTCGCAAGTCATCAGTAGGGCAGAATGCACGGAAACCGAAGCATGAGCGGACAAAGTCAAAGGAGCACAACCGGAGACTGAGCCATGACCGTAAGGCATACTCTGCAGAGCCCCAGACCGCTGCTGCTTTGTTTGGCAAGCGGTGGGAGGATCTTATTGACGCAGCAGCCTCAGCGACTGAGGAGGACAGTCGAGACCTTACACCGGTTAGTCGTTTCTCAAACACCCGAGTGACGTCGCTAACAAACTTTAAAAGGTGCCTGGGTCGCCGCACCTGTCGCCTCAACTTCTCAATCGAGCATCTCTCCCACCCTTCGTCGCTTCACAGTTTCAGTCATACACAGCATCACCCTTGCAGAACGCCTTGACGCCACCACCGCCCGAGCTCGCCGACCTTCAACCGTTCCCTTCTGTCGAATCGTCTATCGAGTCAGCGCAGTCGGGGACCAACTTCCACATTCCTTCTCAGGGCCTTTCAGACTCTTCTCCAACCTACGCTCACCCTGTACAAATATATTGCGCCGCCTGCCGGAAACTGTCCATCCTCAAGGATAGCTACGCATGTTCCGAATGCATATGCGGTTTGTGTCCGGATTGTGTAGACGTTCTTGTTAGCGAGCAGACTCGAGGACGGACTGCTCGGTGTCCTCGATGTGGAGCCGTCGGCGGCAAGTTCAAACCTTTTCAGCTTGACATAAGATGAGAGCTTGTCTTGTAAGCGTTTGCAGAACTTATTTTTTCGCCTCTTTGACTTGGGGATTGGCTTGAGCTGCTGAACGTTGACTTGACGAGCACGCTTAGATTTGAGGACGATTCAACGGCTAGGCTATTCACACTTGATGCATAGACTTACGAAAACATTTCGGCGTCGGAGTCACTGGGATGGTAAAATCATGTGAAATGCTGTTCATTACCAACTGGCCATGGTTTGACGAGGCCTGAAAACTCTTTATTAGTATTCGACTTCGATAGTCGATGAACCGATACCAAATCTGGTGGGATGCAAACCCCCAGCATCTCAACATGACGAAGTCAAATCGTTCAACAACCTATCATTCCAATAACTGTGCGCTTTGCCGTGATATTGATTCGTCGCAAGACTCGTTATGATGTCGACGCGGAAGCCCAGCCGACGTCACAGCCAGTCAAGGACTTTCCAGCACTCTGGGTCTGGGAATTGGAAGGCGCGGTAGTACCATGGTCGATGCCTGGATCAATCCCTCGATGGAGCAGATGTCTGTGCAGGCACGACCAAGGGAAAGAAACCCATTCCCGCAAAACATCGGGTAGTTGCAAAAGTCCCAAAAGAAAATAACAAAGAATAAGGAAGAAGGAAAAAACGATAGCCGGTTCCAAAACTCGGAGTGAGAAAGGATGATGGAAGCTTTTGCTTACTGCCCGGGCTGAGGTATGAAGTGCATTGCATGTGCACTGCATGCACGCCTCCCATCCCACCCGTCCAACACCCTATTTCCCCCGACGCACCTCCAATACGCAAATCTAACATTTTCCCACCCCCCCTTTCCTCCTCTCTCATTTTCTCATCATCGACATGCTCACCGGGCATCATCATCCGCAGCGCGAAGAGCGGTGAACACGTCCCGCGCTATGCGGCAGCGCGTTCCAAACGCGGTCCCGGCAACTCTGGCCCCGTTGTTTGTGCTGCCTTCCGGGTCCACATGCTTGGCTGCACATGCTACCGCTGCTAGCTATGTTGTGCATGGGAAGCGCACATGTGACGCATGTCACCGGGGTTGGTTTTCTGGGAATAGTGGTGGCGTGCCGATACGTCGGCGATAGATAGCGCTGGCGGGTGGTCTGGAGATCCGGGAACGACTGGGGGAGAAGGAATATATGGGGGGGGTAGTTCGTAGGCTCAGTGATGTTGTGTGTCTTGTCATTTCACCTTGAGTAAAGCTTTGAGGATATACTCTTGTTACATACTGCGTCAAGATGCCGAGGCCCTTAAGGAGCTTGTCGGTCAAGTTGAAGAAGAGGTTGAAAGCTGGGGCTGGGAATGACGAGGTGGAGGCGTCGTCGATGCCGTCGTTCGAGGCGAGGCTACGGGAAGATGTTTCGAGACGAGCTCAGGCGTTGAACCATATACGCATCGACTCGTTCCTGTCTGAGAACGAGTCCTCGACAGACCTCAAAACAACCACCACCACCCCTGCAAGGAAGGTGCCGAGGCGATGCGCCAGTATGGCTTCAAGTCGGCTCAGCAAATTCAGAGAAGAGTTCGAAGTCTCCGAGGTGCTCGAAAAGGTAGGATCTTCTATTCTCGTACTAAAGGCGCTCTGCGTTCTGACCCTGCCATTGAGAGATAGTAGCCGCACGCACTGTCTGACTCCATCTTACACGCGTCCACCGCCCACAAACATGCGTCCGGCATAATCACGCTTCCGCCTCTGCCTCGCCTTCTCCCTCTGTCCCTGTCTGCACAGGCGTCGCGCTCTTCGGAGGTCCACCGCGTGGAGGTCCGCCTGCCTTCGGGGGTGGGGGAACGCCGCTCCCCTGACTCTTCGGCGCAAAGTCCTGCTCTCTGCTCTTCTGCTCGCCTTCCTTGAAGTAGTCGTCCAGACCGCCACCTCCTGGTGGACTGGCGACTGCGTGGTGTGCTCTTTGTTTGCGCTTTGGTGGACCGGTTCCTGGTGCTGCGGTTGGAGGAGGAGATTTCGAAGGCATCGCCATGTTGGCTGGGACGAAGAGCTCGGCGCTGGCGCCTATGCCTTGGGCTGGTGGGAGGTTGGAAGATGACGATATTGGCCGCTTCTCGTCGAAGGAAGCACTGTCGGTTGAGAAGAGCGTCTCGCCAGGCGCTTGTGGGGGTTCCTCTAGTGCTGCTGGAATCCGGTGCAGAGCTCCAAAGCCCAAGACGCATCCTAGCGCCCCTTCACCTCCCCATCCTCGAGCTGGAGTAATCGTCACGGGCCTCGTCACGTTGTACTCGTGGTTGTACACGATCAGTCGAAGTGGACGGTTGAGGTAGTCTTCCACAAGTTCGCCGAGACCAGATTCGCCTCGGACGAGACCCTCAGGGCTGCCAATCACATAATCTCCGTACGGGAGTAGTCCAGCGACATCCGCGGGCGAGTTGGGTGTCACATCCAGAATGTGCCACACGTCCTCTGTGACCGTGAGTGGAGACCACTGGAGGGACAAGCCGAGAGTGGGTTTCTCCGCATGCACTGGAATATATATCTCTCTTATTTTTTGGCCCTGTAAGATAGTCAATCGAATGATCAGAAGCCTGAGTGTATGTTCGTTAAATTATGGCGTATTTTTTTTAATAAAACGAGACAGCTACTGCATGTGCTCATGGTTCGATTCATTGACAACCCACGTGGGGTGGGCTCATGATAAGAGCAGCATGGGAAAGTGGTGCCCGTAACCGCCACTTCGCACCTGACATAGGATATGTGAAATCCTGCTGAGGGCACTCAATGGCGGTTTGGAGTGAGAGCATTGCGAGCGCAGCGAATTTCTTTCTGGGAGTCCTACCTTTGCAGTGTAGACGCCCAGGCTAATGGTGCTGCCAGCACAGTTGCGGATTTCCGTCGCAAACAGGCTTGGATCTGGGTTATCCTAGGCTCCATTAGCACATGCACATCGAGGCGAACGTCTCTTCTCGGCGTACAATAGTTCTGCCATTGATACCAATAATAAAGTCGAACCACGGCTCCAGGGCAACTTCCACATTGGTATTCCTCAGCACCTGAAAACCAAAAGCACCCTCCGTCCGAGACTGCTCTTCCTCTGGGGCAGCATCTAGCTTGGCAATGAAGCGGTTGAGGGCTCCGAACATGGTGGTGATGATGTGGGGTTGTTGCTGAGAAGGCCCGTGGATGGGTGAGCTCGGTGAGTTCGAGGCCAGATGTTGCTGGCGTGTTTGAGAAGACCTGGCCATAGCTTTCCGATCGTCGCGCGCTAGCGGCACCTGGTAATGGGACTGGGCTTGAGGAGCTGCTGGTGTAAAGATGGCCCAAGGTAGACTTTGAAGCCTGTTCACCGAGTTGCTATTCTTTTCGAATGCCGAGTCCAAAGCTGCTCCCAGCAGGGAGTCTTTCCGCCCTGGGTTGCCCTCGATCAAGGCAGCCACGTTTGGCTAGCGCAACAGCCACAGTTCAAGCCACAGACCCACAAACGGCCTAGTCCCTTCACAGAGATCTCCCATTCTCCTCGTCGCAACCACCCCCCGAACCTCCTCTTCCATCACCTTTTCCTTCGTGTACATATTCGGCTCAGGCTTCAGGCTCTTGCGCCTCTAGAGGGGCAGCCGAAGGCCTGCAGAATGGAGGAACCCGCCCAGGAGAGCGAGGTACACGAATGGCTTGACGTCGACCAATTCCCGGTACATTTGAAAAAGTAACACACACCCCCATCATTGCTTCGAAATACAAACGAGAATTGCAGGTATTGGTACCAGCGTAACACCATATGGCATCGCTACCACCAAGGCGTATGGATGACCAAGGATGCCTGGTTCGGCGTGACTCCAGAGCCCATTGCGAAGTATGAGTGGCAACCATGATACTAAATCTCAACCTTCTCACCAAACGCAGCAAGATCGCTATCCATGTAGCAGAAGCGGTACCCGACCGGCAGAGCATCATCGTTGATGCTTTTGCTGGCGTTGGCGGCAATGCCATCGCATTTGCGATGAGCGGTAGATGGGACCTAGTCTTCGCTATCGAGAAAGATCCCGCCACAATGAAATGCGCAAAGCACAACGCCGAGCTCTATGGTGTCAAAGATAAGATCTTCTGGGTCTATGGAGACTCTCTCAAGGAGATTCCGAGGCGGTTCCAAGGACGGGACGACGTCGTCATCTTTGCGAGCCCGCCGTGGGGAGGTAAATTGAGTTTACCTGCATCCGCCCCATTAAGTACTGACTGATCAGGTCCTTCCTATTCGGGTGAGGAGGTATACGACTTGTCTCAGATGCGGCCATACAACCTTGATAAGCTGTACAACAGCTTTTCGCCATTCAGCAAGCACCTCATCTTCTATCTGCCCAGGAATTCGGATATTGCCCAAATTTCTGCCCATGGCCCAGAAAATCACGACGTACATGTCGCACACTACTGCATAAGAGGAGCCAGCAAGGTGATTTTGCGTGTGTTGTGTAGCATCGCAGCTTCGCTGACCATGACAGGCTTTGTGCGCCTTCTATGGCGACTATGAATTCGGAGAGTACGACGAAGAAGAAGAAGAAGAAATAGCTAAGGAAACAGATATCACCCAGGCCAAGAAAATCACTCAGGAAGATACTATCCAGGTAGAAGAAACGGCTACGGAAGAAGCAGATGTTAGCCAGGTCGAGGAAACTACTACAGAGGAAGGGATCGTCCAGGTGGGAGGAACTGCTGAGGAAAGCAACGGTCAAGAGACGAAGGAATGAAGGGGTATCAGAGGCTGCGCTCAACATGTAGCGTGTGCAGACGAATCATGTGGCTCCGAAACTCAATTGCGATGCGCTAGTTAGTATTCGCTAGAATGTAAGGGCAGTCAGTCTTTCACTGTTGCACAACTTTCCCTCATCTCAAGTCACTTCGAACATCCTGATGAATAAGCACCAACCAAAAAAAAAAAAGAGAACGAACCCTCCAGCCGGCTAGTGCGTGGTTTGAACACATGCCCCTTGTAAGCTTCATCCTATCATGACGCATCTGCATTGAGATGTTCAGGGGATTTAGACATTCGGTAACGATGCGTTCAATTTTTATACCACTCGGCCATCATCAGTTATTGTTCGTTAAATGATGTTTATAATTCTAAAATATATATAGTACATGCGCGTGTTTATCTTCGCTCACCAAGTACCTGGTTGTCGCTGCAACCACTGACCGCGCCACCGCAACTACCGTAACCAGCGCCACCGTCCCCCATCTTTCCTCTCCACCACCACCATATTCGAGCATTCACTCTCTCACTCGCTGCCGTCTGGTCCTAGCAGATAACCTTAATATCTCTACTTGTTCCCTTACTTCAACCTGAATCGCGCGATCTCGTCGACACTCACAATACCTACGATTCAAGTTTGAACTGCTCTTTGGCAACTCGATCACTCGATCATCAAATTGACGCACACATACCTTAGCAATGTCTCATATAATTGGAAGACCGTCGGTTCAAAGCTCAACCTCGAGGGCTCAACAATGCCTCCCAAATCACTCGCTACATTTGTCTCCAATCTTGGATTCCTAATTCCGTTCATCTCTTATCAGGACTGCTTGCCTCCCATTCCAGGCACTCACATGAACGATCTACCACACACTAAAGAGGACGTGGAGGCACTCGTCCTTCGCACTTACAACGCCATGGATTCCATGGCCTTTCACGTCTACGATCGCAGCACAGTCGACGAGCAGAAAAAGTTGACACCTCCCCAGCACTTCGAGTGCCTCATCTACCGCTCTGCGCGGAACCTCGCTCGCCCCGGCGGACCCTTCGGCGAAGAATTCGCTCGTACGAGCCAAGAAAACGAACCAGGTCGCAACAAAGCTACAACGCGCATTCGGGGTCTGATAATGCTGGCTCTCAACCTCACCACCACGTACATGCATCTTCCGCCGTGCATCCTGGTCCAAACGATCGAGCATCTCCGTCCAGTTAGCGATCCCGACAGATCTCCCCTCCCGTACGTTCGCGAAAAGCACGCTCTGCGGAACGCCAATTTAGGAGACTTGAGGAAGGCTGTACTGGACAATGCGAGGCAGGGCAAGGTTGACGAGAAGGAGTGGCTCATCGATATGCTGATGAAGCAAGGAAAGGGCAAACAGAAGGCAATGACGCCGGAGGCGACGAAGCAAAGCCCCCAGGGCGCCAACGAAACTGACGGCAAAGGGCTTGAAACGTGCAAGGGAAGACGACGAGATGTGCATGGGCGGAGGGAAAAAGCCAAAAGTTTGATGAAGTTGGAGTTGAGGATCTGAGGGTGACGGAAAGTTGACATTGCATCGGCGTGTGCTAGGGGAATGTTTGATTTGAATCCCGTGTTCAGGCGTTTCACGTGTCAATGGCTGGACGGAGTCGGTTGCAAATGTGGTTGGGATTCATCCGATACTCTGTAGTGACGGAATACCCGCCATCATCAATAGGGCCACAAGAGATCTTCATTTTACAGAGCACCCAACGGCACCGGTGACATGCAATGCCACCAAGGCTTCACAGGTCAGCCCTTTATCTACATACACACCTCTCCTTTCTCCCCCGTATTTCACTAACCGAAGAGCACATAGACACGTTCAAGTTGTAGATAACGCAACAAAGCAAGCATGTAAGACGAAGAGTAACCTAAGAATGAATATCGGATTGGTATATGAGCCCTGTCGCTGAACGCGAGCAAGCGCAAAGCTGTCTCGGGGAACTGCGAACACAAGAAAGTAGCCCCCATCATCTGCTCCAAATCAGTCATGTATAGTCCAAATCATGACCTGCCTAACGCTAGACCCTACTCCATCCTCCTTTGAAAGGCCATGTCAAAATGCAGATCACCCAAAATCAAACTCCTTTTTCAATGCTAGCCAGAGAAGGCCTGAGACGTCCGTGGTGATACAAGATTCTCGCGAGATACCGCAGGAGGACGGTCAAGGTCATGGGTTGTCGAGATAGCCGATGCTGCAGAACTGGCGGAGAGAATAAGCGTCTAGGCTCGGCGTGAGGAGAGCGCTGAGGAGGGTTTCCTTCTTTGGGAGCACGTCTGCTTTCACTTTCCACACTGCGCCGCCAATGGAGAGAGTATCCATGTCGTCGTCATCAGATTCGTCATCGTCCATCTCATGGCCCATGGTTCCGTTGGTTTGAACGCCCTTGACAAGTGGATCGCCGCCTTTCGATTTGTCCCCAAGTCGTTTGAGCATTGATAGCGCGCGGTGGACAATGAGGTGGAAGCCTTGAAGATCGTGATCCATACGAGGTTGATTCCGCCCATGTTGAGGGTGCTGCTGCGGAGGCAAATTTGAATCATTGGCGCACAGAGACATGGCGAATTTGAGGAGGCTCGCTGCCCAGCCATCCTCTGACTCCAACCATGAACGACAGACGCCGGTGTCTGGACCTGGGGCAAGGGTAGCGAGAATGTCTCCCGCCAGCATGCCCTGCATCAGATACGGCTTTCTCGCCTCCGCTATCCGTGCTTCGACAAATCGTACATCTGCAATACGCGTCTCCGCCACGTCGTGGAGCTTGCCCGCAGTGCGGTCGGGCACGACTGATATCGCAAGACCAAACGCACGCGTCAGCAAGTCGTACGGCGGCGTTGCTGTGGCTTCGTTCGTGAAGATTTGTTTGTAGTACGTGCGATTTGGGTCATCGCGCGCAAGTAGTTTTGCCAGGCTATCGAGAGCAGCAGGAAGATATCGATGAATTTGTGGTTGATAGGCAGCGAACTTCACCGGAAGTCCTGGGCGAGGGCAAGGGGCGAATGCGCATAGAAAGTGTAATAGGATGTAGGCGTCATCTCGCGAAGGGAGGTTGATCTTTGTGCTGGTGTTAGATAGGAAGGTGACGACATCCTTCATGAAATCGGAGGTGTTGAGGTGAGTTCGAAGGAACAAGATTCGTGTACCCACAAGCCGTACCGCATTGGAGAGGAATTTGAGGACGCTGGGGCTGGAAAGTCCTATGTGATTTATCTCGAGAAAAGAAGCATTCCGGAGCACGGTGGTTATCGCAATCAATCGGTCGGCAGTCCGATCCAAGTCGTATGCTCTTGAGCCAAATTCTGGGATGTCGCGAAGAGAATGAGCCTCAGAAAGACAATTGTGTATGACATCCTCGTATGGCGTGAGGTCAAGAATATCGGAAACTTCGGGATTGTCGTTTGCAAGTATCTCCAACAGTTCTTCTCCGTACTCGACCAGTACTTCCACAAGATCCTCGCACTTTTCCAGTTCCAGCTGTGTCTCACAAGACAACTTTGTGAGTATGTCGAGTGCTAAGCGAGCTTCGGCGTGTAGGGCAGAGCGAATGCTCATGGTAAGTGCACGAATGTCAATCACGCCCATCTCAGCCAAAGCCGGAACGTCTGGCTTATTGTGCTCAATGTCTCGGATGAGTTTTGTGAAGTTGTCCGAATACAACTCGATACCGCCCCAGCGTTCCGCGGTTCTCGTTGGAGGCTTGTATTGTTCTTGCTCTTTTGCGGGTACAGCGACTGCAACTCCGTTTGTCGTAGCTGAAGCATCCGGTGCTCCTGCTTGCTTCAGCTTGTCGGGTCCAGGGGAAGAGGGGTGGATAGAGTCTTGACTCGGCACTGGGGTAGGTCCCGGCTGACGACTCAGGCTTCTCCGATGTTGTTCAACAGCCTGAGCATTGATCTTGCCATCCGGCTGGGGAGTGCTCCATCCGTTCACGCTGGCCATACCACCATTGTTCTGGACGGGAGTTGCGTGATCGAGTTGCTGGGTCGACATTGGCTGGCCAGGTTGCTGCTGCGGCTGCTGTTGCTGTTGCATAGCTTGCTTCGCCTGCAGCTGTTGAAGGTACTGCTGTTGCATGCTGTTCTGCGGGCCAGGCATGGTCGGTCGAGTCGGCGACATTTGTTGCTGAGGCATCCCCGCCATTTGGCCCTGCTGTGCATTTCCTCCTTGCATTTGCTGTTGCTGACGCTGGAAGTAAGCCTGCTCATACAATGCCAGGTTTTGTTCATACGTCATCCGTAGCTCGTCGGGCGCAGTAGGGAACTGTCTTAGATCGATTTGAAGATAGGACGCAACTTTCGGCCATTGGTTTGTTTGCGTGACGGCGCGAAAACCACGGCTTTGGCTAAGCTTCATGACTAGGCTGTATAGTTGGTTCAGATTGATGGGACGACCGGCAACTTGAGGCTGAGGATTAAAGGGGCGTTGGTGCTGCTTCATCAGGGCTGCCACGTTCTTGATAAACATTTGGGCCTGGGCCTGGGCCTGGGCCTGGGCTTGCTGCATGTGGGCCTGGTTCATGTTCCCTCGCATGCCCATCTGTTGCGCAGGAAAGCCGGGCATTTGTCCGGCCTGATGACGCTGCTGGGCAGCCATGTTGCTCGCAGCCAGATTTCCCAACTGCTGCTGCTGCGCCTGGAGTCGCATAGTGTACGCTCTTTGAGCCTCTTGCTGCTGCCGCTGGAGATTCTGGGATAGCGCCACCGGCTGAACTTGGAACTGGCCACCAGATGTAGGACGGTAGCCGGGGGGCATAGGGGAGCCTCCCGGAAAGCCCATGGGAGACATTTGTTGTGCGTTGGGGTTTTGCGCAGGGGACATGGTCTGCATTCTTTGCGGAGGAACCGCGCCGGGCCTAAAATTCTGGTTCTGCATTGTCGGTGAGGGTGTGTGGGAGAAGCCCTGTTGGAGTCCAAACTGGGTCTGTTGTGATGGCGTCTGCGAGCGCGACAGGGTCGCGCCAGTGGAATCGCGCTTCTGGGGTATCGACGACATGGGATACTGGTTTCTCGTGCCGTTCATCATGGCGCTCGGGTCGACATAGTCGTACATGCCATTCTGCATCTCCATGATGGGTGGCTGCCCCGGTGGGCAATGGGCGACGGTGAAGGGGGAGGCCAAGGGCGGTCGTGGGCAGCGACGCGAGACAGGCTCGGGGAGATCCAATCCTCCTGGATACGGCCATGTTAGCAGCGACTCGGGCGATGGGGAGCGTGTCAACACGCCCTACGCCCTCGGGTGATGGGCGGGCGTGCGGTCGAGGCCGGGCGCGGCGTCGGTGGCAGAGGTTGGGGAGGCACACGAGGGGACTCACTCACCGCGCGAAGACAAACAGGCGCTAGAGGCGTCCTGACATGCGGGCAATGCGGGGGACGGACCGCGTGAGATGTTGCGATAGATTCACGTTCCGACGCTGCCTCGACGCGATTTGCTATGGGGGTGGATGGGGATGACCTTGAGCACTGCCCTTTCCATTTTCTTGGCTGGGCCCTTAGTCACGCGCCGCTAGCCGCTTCTGTGCGGCCGCCAGAGGAGAGGTGAAGACGGCCGCAACGCGCAGTCTGCGACTCCAGAACGTCTGCGACTCGAGAATCTCTGCGCGAGCATTCTACACACTCGGCATAAGGATCAGAGGACGCGTTGACGCGCCAGGGACCAACCAGTGAGTGGCTGCGTTGCCGGGCACTCAAGCCTACCTCAGTCTAACCACATCGGATTCCCTCCGGGTCATTTGGCCGTGGTAGCACGAGTAACGAGTAGTAACACATGCTCTGCCTCTCCACTTATTACATATGCCTGGACAGACTGTTGTTATCTGGCGCGGCCTGGACGTGGGTTCTCGCCCATCATTTAGCGGCTGCCGCTCCGCCAAACCTAACCTTCCCACTCCTCCACGCTCCCCTCCCAACCTTTCCAGGCGTCACCTCGACGACCCCGCACACGTCGCAAAACTAGCTACCCAATAGACGCTCCCAGGGTTTCCGCTATGGCTGAGACGTTGTCGAATCCCTTTTGGGCGGTGGCGAGACAGCGTTTGGGCTCTGCCACGGTCCCCGCTCAAGAATGTACCTTTGTAGGTCGAGCCGTTTGGGAAAGAGGGTCCTGTGGGGACGTCTGCCTGCCGCCATCCTGCCGAATGAATGGGCTCGTGGCTGCTGACCGACGGCTGTCTCTGGAGTTTGAGGCTCGAAGACAATGCCGACGGGTGATACGGATTCGTTTGGACAAGCCGACAATCGACCGGGGTCTCTTATTAGCACCTCCAGCTGGCGCAGATGACGGAAGTGCGTTGGGCTTTCATGGACCCTGAGACAAGCAGTCCCTGATCTTGGCCAAGCGAGGGAGCGACGAAAGCATCAAGTCGAGTGAGTGTTGCGGCTCGCGGTATAGCTGATCTAGGCAGATTGAGGCACCCATCCAACCTCGTGCTTCGACGATGGCGGGGCCAAGCGAGGGACTGCGGGCGGAGAGCGAGGATCGCTCGAACGATCCGTAAAGAACCCCAGTGGCACAGGTCTGGTTCGCTGGCCCCAGGGATGCGATTCACGGCACCTTGGTGGGCTTGATGGAGAGAAAAGCAAAGCGGGACGGCAGCCAATACGGGGTAGCCCCAATCTTGTCCACGATGTCTTGCGTCAGTGCACGGGCGACAGGGTTTGAGGCGCTGCAGGCTTGACAGCGGCAAACACTGACTGACGAGGGAATTCTGTGGCCGACATGGAGCGGTGAAACGCATCAGACGAGGTCTGCTGTCCCGATCGACCCGCATTGGCCGCCGTGCAGGGACCAAAGGGCCAATACGGAGCATGATGCCTGAGGTACGATTAAAGAGCAGACCTATGTGTTTAATCTTGCGGCTCTAGGGTGTCTCAACTGAGCGAGTGCTTTGAGATGGTCATCGTAGCGCTTCAACGTCCAAATTTGAAACCCTCCCAAACCCTCTCCATGAGCAAGTGAAGTCGATGTGCCACGCGATAATGTCTTGGCATTGACTGACTAAGCGATCCAAAGCTCCATCAACACCGACCCGACAACGCCAGCGCCGCTCACCACCCTCTCTCTTACTGAACCACCCGGGACTCCTCCACCAATACATCAATCTATAGGCGCGCATATCCACCATGGCCGACACCATAGTAGAGAACCCGGCGAACACAGTTCCGCCGCACAAGAAGCAGCAGCTGCCATCCTCGATTCCCAACTTCGACTCGCTGGAGGGCTTTTCGACGGACGGTAACGACGACTACTCCACCTTTAAAAAGCTGCAGCGACAGTTAGAGTACGTTTGATCCGAACAAGCCACGGCATCCGGCTAACGCTCCCAGATACATTCACCTCCAAGAAGAGTACATCAAGGATGAGCAGCGGAGTTTGAAGAGAGAGCTTGTACGGGCACAGGAGGAGATCAAGCGTATCCAGAGCGTGCCGCTGGTGATTGGGCAGTTCATGGAGGCCATCGATCAGAAGTATGTGCTCGCGCTCAGTGATCAAGCCCTAGGCTGACTCCCGCAGTACCGGCATAGTGCAGTCCTCGACGGGCTCAAACTACGTCGTCCGAATCCTCTCCACACTCGACCGGGAACTCCTCAAACCGTCGTCGTCGGTCGCCCTCCACCGCCACTCAAATGCCCTCGTGGACATCCTTCCCCCAGAAGCTGATTCATCGATCGCGATGCTTGGCCAAGACGAGAAGCCTGACGTAACATACGCAGATGTCGGCGGTCTGGATATGCAAAAGCAGGAAATCCGAGAAGCCGTGGAGCTGCCGTTGACACACTTTGACCTTTACAAGCAGATTGGCATCGATCCGCCACGCGGTGTGCTTCTGTACGGCCCGCCGGGAACCGGCAAGACGATGCTGGTGAAGGCGGTCGCCAACAGCACAACGGCTTCTTTCATCCGCGTCGTGGGCTCAGAGTTTGTGCAAAAGTATCTCGGAGAGGGCCCGCGCATGGTTCGCGACGTGTTTAGAATGGCGCGGGAGAACTCGCCCTCGATCATCTTCATTGACGAAATCGACGCCATCGCCACGAAACGTTTCGATGCGCAGACAGGTGCTGACCGAGAGGTTCAGCGTATCCTGCTCGAGTTGCTCAACCAGATGGACGGATTTGACCAGACGTCAAACGTGAAGGTCATCATGGCGACCAACCGAGCTGACACTCTCGATCCTGCCCTTCTTCGTCCAGGCCGTCTGGACCGAAAGATCGAGTTTCCGTCGCTAAGGGATCGCCGTGAGCGTCGCCTCATCTTCTCTACAATCGCTAGCAAGATGAGCTTGTCTCCCGAGGTCGATCTAGACAGTCTGATTGTGCGAAACGACCCGCTCTCTGGCGCTGTCATTGCCGCCATCATGCAGGAAGCTGGGCTGCGCGCGGTGAGGAAGAATAGGTACAACATCATCCAGAGCGACCTGGAGGATGCGTACGCCAGCCAGGTCAAGGGCGCGACTGAAGCCGACAAGTTCGACTTTTACAAGTAGAGTACTTGATGGCGCTGGGGTGGATGAGAGGCAGCATACCTTGTACACTAGCATAGAAGGGGGGCCCACATCATTCAAACGTAACTTTTGGGAGCACCAGGGTTCGACATGCCATGGTGTCACATTAGCTTTGAGCGCATTTGGTAATCAACATGGAGTTAATGCCCCAGAGCAGACTATTTCGTGTCCGGGTGAATGTGCTACATGTACTCGCACCTTGACTATAATTGTGGTCTCGTTCCAGGAGACTTTCAACCTTTGCGGATGTGATTGAGTCTTGAGCACAAGGGAATGCACGGAGAGCATTCTGGGGTCTCAATGGAAGCGTCTGGACGACAATGAGAGCCAAGGTGAATTGGGATCGTCAAGAAGCAATGGCACGAAGCGAGCAATGACATCAATCGCAGTGCAGCAGCAAGCGTGTGAGGTCATAGCGACTGATTCCCTGGAGAAGGAGCGCGGAAATAGCAATTCAGCCGCATGCGAAGCTGGGGAAAGGAGACGAACTATTCTTAGCCGCAGGGGTTGAATGTTGGCCGTGGGAAGAGGCAGGCGTAGCGACCCTCAACGAAATAACGTTAGCTTTGCAGATGGGAGCCACTGAGGCCGCGAAAGCAACAGAGACGGAATTCCGGTGCAGACTAAAGAGCCGCAGCCGTGGCCCGCTGTCTGGATGCGCTGACACGCTGTGGCTGAGCGGCGGGACACGTCCTGTTGCTTCGTGTGCTAGGCCTGAAGTGGTTGTGCCATCAGCCCTCAATTTGCTGTGCAATGTTCCCCTGAGCCCACTGTAGCGCAAAGCATAAGCAGCGAGCAGCGAAGACCGCAGGAACAGGCACAGGAGACTGGCTTGGATTGCGCGTCCGTCGAGAGGGTCTGGTATCTGGCTCGCGCCCTCCCCGTGCTTCGTCGACTTCCGTGTGCCGGCACGGCAACTTGGCGCCGCCGACCTGCACGCTTGCACGTTGCACGCTGACCTCTGCGCTTTGTCTTTTATCTCTCTGACAACTTCGCGACCACCCCGTTGACCCTCCCTTTCCACACACCACATCCATTCTTGCCCGCCGCGTCCGCCCTCTGGCCTGCCCCTATCGGTTTCTCTGCCCGGCCAGCGCCGCCATTCGAGGGCCGCAGCAACCGCTCCGCACTGGGTACGTACCCACAACACACTCCAGCCCGCGCCAACCACGACCCCCGAACTCCTCAACACTGCGCCCGTCGACCGAGAGCGCTCGCCATTGCCGCTGGGCGCGACGTCCCATGATAGCCATATAATGCCCTCTCTCGTGGCAGACGACTTCGGCGGCAACCACTCCCTCTACGGCCACGCACCCTCGCCCGCACGCTCGTCCGCAGACAAGTCGCGAGTCGGCCACTCCCTGTCCAATGGTGTCCTCCCGCCCACGATGAACGGCAGGCCACCCAATGGAACCGCGGTGCCCGCCATGCCCAACGGACGGCCAGCCCAGGGCCTCGACAAGACGACCTCCACCGGCGAGGGTGCGGGAGGGCCGCTCCGAGGCTTCAGTCTAGACTTGGAGAGCCCGCACAGGTCTTCGGAGAGCCGCGGCAATTCTGGCGAGCAATCCACCAGGGACGATGGATACTTCGCCTCGGTGCACAGCAGCGACGTTGTCGAGGGCTGCAGAACGACCCACGTCAAGCTGGATACGGTGCATTCGAGCAACGGAGATAAGGACCCTCGACGCGATGTGCCCACATCTGCCAAGGATCCGGAGCTTTCGCAAACGCAAATAAACGACTCTCTCCAGGTCCAGAGCTCCTCTTCCCATCGGGTATCCTCCCCACCTGCGTTTCCCCACCACGCACCTCCCGTACATCAGCACCCGTATCGACTGCAGCACCGCCACACGCTCGAGGTACCCAAGGTCTCGACGACTCGCACGCGCGACTTCCAGCAAACGTCGACGGATGACGTGGTGACGGCGAGCGGCCGCTTCTCACCAAATACTCCGACACGACGGCGAGGCTCCATGTCACTCGCCAGGCGGGCCACACGGTCGATTCACTCTGACATGCACCTCGACGAGGTGCCACAGGATGAGGACGCCGCCCGATGGGCCGAGCATATCAGGCAAAAGCGAGCGAGCAAACGCAAGAGGAAGGAGGATGAGGACGACGATCGCGTGGTAGTCGGCACCAAGGTCGATCAGAACCACGTCAATTGGGTCACGGCATACAACATGCTGACTGGCATACGTTTCGTCGTTAGTCGCACGAACGCGAAGATGGACCGGGAACTTACCGACGCCGATTTCGAGGCCAAGCATAAGTTCTCATTCGACATGTACTTCTTTTCTCCCTTCACCTTTACTAATGCTAATCGCTACAGAACCGGAAATGAGCTAACGCCTTCCGCCAAGTACGACTTCAAATTCAAGGACTACGCGCCGTGGGTCTTCCGCCATCTTCGAACCACCTTCAAACTCGATCCCGCCGATTATCTTGTATCGTTGACCAGCAAATACATCCTGTCAGAGCTAGGCTCTCCTGGCAAGAGCGGCAGCTTCTTCTATTTTTCCCGAGATTACAAGTACATCATCAAAACGATACACCACGCCGAGCACAAGTTCCTCCGAAAGATTTTGAAGGATTATTACAACCATGTCCAAGAAAACCCAAACACATTGCTTTCGCAATTCTACGGCCTTCATAGAGTCAAGATGCCCTACGGGCGCAAGATCCATTTCGTCGTCATGAACAACCTGTTTCCGCCGCATCGCGACATCCACCGCACGTTTGACTTGAAGGGCTCGACCATCGGGAGGGATTTCAAAGAAGAGGAACTGGAGAACAACCCCCGCGCAACTTTGAAAGATCTCAATTGGCTCAGGCGAAACTTGCACCTGGAGTTCGGACCGACGAAGAAGAAGGCCTTTATTGAGCAAATGCAGAAAGACGTCAAGCTCCTACAACGATTGAAGATCATGGACTACTCCCTTTTGGTGGGAATTCACGACCTAGAGCGGGGCAATGAGGACAATCTACGAGACAAGACCTTGCAGGTATTCCAACCCGGCGGGGAAGCCGCAGTTGAACCAGCGCCGAACATGCTCATGCGTACGCCGTCCAAGTTAGAAAGTGCTCGAAAGGCAAAGGAATTGAGGCACATGATCAAGACGCAGAAGCCAGTACCGATGGATCAGATGTCAAACAAGATGCCAGATGAGCTGCAGGATCCAAAGAAGAACTTTTATTTCTACGCAGATGATGGAGGCTTCAGGGCAACGCATGAAGACGATGATCCTGCCGAGGAGATATATTATCTCGGGATCATCGATTGTCTGACCCATGTATGTGTTCCTTCAGCCCGATACTGACATGCGCGAAGCTAATGGCCCTGAAGTATTCACTCATCAAGCGCCTCGAGCACTTTATCAAAGGCATTGGAAACCAGGAATCACAAATTTCAGCCATTCCTCCCGAGCGCTATGGCGACCGATTCGTGAAATTCATCAGTGGTGTTGCCAAGACCAAGGAGGCCGCGGAACGCGAAAAGGCCGAAGAAGCCGTAAACAACGTCAACGACCCAGTGCTTCCCGGAGTCAACGCAACGAACCACGAGCGACAGTCAACTGAGCGGGTGATGGAAAAGGCCGAACACCAGGCTGAGCGTTCAAGGCAAAGGGGGGCTTCAGAAGAAGACGTGCCCAATCGTGCAGTAAGGGTTGTCAGAAGTCCATCTGCTGAGCGAGGAGAACCTGGCGTGGGCACTACCTTGCCAGTAGTTGAGGAAGGGTTAGAATCCTCGAGTACAGGTGGCAGGAGCGGCCGCAGTACAGAGACAGACCTGTACCCACCCCCACCGCCGCTCAAGGACGAGAACGGCCAAACCCTGCAACCACCGTCTAGAGAACCATCACATCACCGGCCTCCACCCACACCCCCCAAGGACTCGGGGGCAGGAAACACTGAAGAACGACCAGCCACGCCACCAAAAGACGAGCGCTACACGAACCGACATTCCAGCCCTCCAACACCGCCAAAGGAGGATCGAGGTCGTGGACGAAACAAGGAGCTCCCGCTCCCCCCGCCTATGGAAACGGTCATGAGGGTGAACTAAGGACACGGCCCATTGTTTTTGTTCACCATGCTAATTTCAGAGCAAAACAAAAGCGAGAAGCTTAAAATCAGTTTCAATCTTGCATACTCTTCCATTTCTTTTCCGCGGGCATGGCCCTTTTTGCATTCTAGGCCCATCACCCATATTCCCTTTGTTCATGTATGCACATCCTCCCTTTTTCCTCTCTCTCTCCAGCTATGCATGATACCAGCGGGCGGAAATGATGTGCCGCCCTCGTGCGAAATGTGTACTTTTTGTTTTTCTCTGTTTTTTGTCCCTGTGCGTTAACGGCAGCGACGACTCGTCTTTTGATCAGCATTCTCCCTCTTTCATCCCTTTCTGTGTGCCTTTTGGAGCCCAGTATTAATACGGATACGCACGTTTCGATAGTATGGGGAGTGGGCGGATACGATGCATGCACTCTCCAAATCTAGGCTCCCTCATGGGGAGTGATTGCACCTTTTTTCTATGTAAGATAATTACAGTTTGATGGGGGGGGAGGGGAGGGGTGGGGGGTTTAGTGGTGGAGTGATGAGTGATTTCGAGGAGCGGATCTGAAGTGAGGGATGGTGGTGGTGCAGATAGATCAATGCTAGAACTGTCCAAATATCGTTTCGGCTGCGCTTCTACTCGTGCGTGCTGCATGTCTGCCTGTAGACGGTTCACAACGAGCGCATTTCATACCAATTGATGCGGCGAGAATTCATACAAGTTAGAATACGAGCACGCTGTTGATGACGAGGCGGGTGTCGTATGCTGGTTGCGTACATAGGAACGCGCGTCTGGCGTTGAAGAAGGCCCGGTTTTTGAAAGAATGCATGTGACCCCGACTTGCCGGGTAAGTTTGGCATAGAAGTGCTGGCATGAAGTATACGGCAGCTACGGGCTTTGGGGAATCTCTTATACGGTCTGTAGATATGTTGGGTGTGCGTTTCACATTAGTTGAACTGTTGGGCAAAGGACTATGGTCTTAGTGTTGTGGTGTTGTGGTGTTGTGGTTATTATTCAAATAACCTGGGTTTTATAATGCAAATACGGGGATACCTAAACGATTCAACATTGCGCGACCCATGGATAGGTAAATGCGAACCACGGAACGCTTTTTGCCGAGTTAGCACCTACAAGATAAATTAAAATCCAGTAAAACTGCCCATCGCTCCGTCACCCTCTCAACTACCATCGACCGTCAGCCATCTATCATCTACAATGACTACCATCGAGAACACTCGGGGTTGCATAGAAAAAATTCCGTTTTCTTTCTTAAAATATTCAGAATACAAAGACTGGGTCACGAAAGGGGGACTCCAACAATTTCGAGACGAACACGGCCTTGGCGAGGATTTCCTGGAAGAGCTGTCTTCACTACCAACAGAAGTCATCGGGGCATATATATCCACTCTCGACGCCATCCCAGGCCTTAGAGCAAGGGTGGAAGATGAATTCCGACGCAGCTGCAGAGAGCAAACAGCCGAAGTACACTCGCGGCGAATGTACCAGGCCATGAAGCTCGCAGGGGATGGGTCTTCTTCCACAGAGGACGAAGACAATGATACATCAGAGTAAGAGTCCGATAAAATAGCACCCGAGCACAATAACGAACAGAACCCAGCTACGTCATAACCGTCGCCGATCCATCCGCAGGTGCAGACGCGGGAAGCACCTTATCTATAAAGCAGACCTACAAAGCGCGTCCGCATGGAACATGGTGGAAATACATCGTCCGATATTACAAGTCAGGATTGAGTACAAGAAAGGGACGTTCTGAGAAGAATCTGGAACTTTCTGAGAAGAATCTGGAACTTTCTGAGAAGAATCTGGAACTTTCTGAGAAGAATCTGGAACTTTCTGAGAAGAATCTGGAACTTTCTGAGAAGAATCTGGGAGATTTCTGGTGACCCCCAGGCGGAATCTGCTAGTGAAGTCTCGCAGAACACTGTAGGTAGCAATTTTGGAATGTCCCTGTGGAGGAACGTACGGCAAAAGTAGTGAACCAAACAACTCAAACGCTTAAGCCGTTTCAACCTAACTTGAGAGATTATAGTTGATGCTATTCTAGAATCGATCCAAAAAAAAATCACCCATGGACTTAGCCAGAAGGCTGACGCTTCTATCAAGAAATGGAAGGGTATCGTGAGGAAATGGTAGGGTTGGATAGTCACTGAGCAAGTCGATACTTATTTGAGACCAACGTTTATACTCAATAGACCCTTAGGGACACATGTACTGGATGACTGCGGCCTCTGAAGATGAACGAGTTGGCTGACTTATCGACTCTTGGCGCTGATGCACGCGCATCATTCATAGAGTCACAGTGGTCTAGAACCCCCTAGGAAAGGGGGACCTGATGCACAGTACGTCTAATGGCTGGATGTAGAGACACTAGTGCCTCCACCACCGATTCAATCACGGCTACCTTGCTAATACAGCCTGCGTATAGCTACTCAGCATGGCTTAGATCACTCAACAGATCCATACAGCAGGACACCTGCTGCTCCAGCACTATGACTTGACATGACGTGACGTGACTAGACACGTGCGAGCGAATCGCTACCCACGGACCACGGTACGCTCGTCCCGAAGCGCGATGCGAGATCGGATCGAAGCGAGGCGGTGCTTGTCTGGATCAACCAACTGACACTAAAACAGTGTACCAGGGTTTCAATGATCCGGGCTCCGGATCACCTTCTTCCGACCCGACGTCTCATCACGTGGAGCGCGTTGTTATTCTCCACACGCTCGTCACGCACCTCAAAGCACGACAGCGCATGAATTAACAATCCCCATGTTTTCGTAACCCCTCCCCAAGACGATTGGCATCACGTCCACGCAAATCCAGTCTACCACCCTCGCATCGCGACACTGATAGAACGCGGTCCTGAAAAAAACAACAAGAAAGAATACAGACATGCTGGACGCCCGCCGTGAACGCCCGTGACCCGCCCGTCGGGACACCCTGCCGATACACTGTGGGTGAAACAGCCCAAAACCAGATCCGTGACATAATGCACACACCGTACCCCGTAGTCGCACACACGCGTTCCGTCCGACAGAGAGATAGAGAGAGAAAAGAGGGATATCATGAAGAATTGCTCAGCCGCTGCGACGCGGACGCAACCGACGCGGAGAAGATGGCAGAGGTGGGGAAGACGAACGCGGAACCTGGACACGCGAAGCTCGCCGGAATCAACAGAAAGAGAGCAACAGGATTGAGGGGACTCCTCATGCCTGCGCCTTCTTTGGAGTAGATTTCTTTGGAGTCTTTGCCTTTGCTGCCGTCTTCTTGGGTGCCGCCGCCTTCTTTGTTTTGGGCGCGGGGGTGGCCTTTGTCTTGACGACGCGGCCGGTCTTGGTCTTGGTCAGGACGGTCGACGTCTCCTTGCCTACGGCAGGTGCGGGTGCTGCAGCCTTGCGTGCCTTGGTTGTGTTGGCCTTGGGCTTCGCCGCGGCTTTCTTAGTCGCTGTCTTTGGAGCAGCAGCCTTCTTGGGTGCGGCCTTTGCCGCGGTGGTCTTCTTCTGCGAATGGGTGAGATGATGCCTGGAGACGGGAGTGGCAGTGACACGTACGGCAGCAGTAGCTTTCTTGGCTTTGGGAGCGGCCTTGGTGGCAGTCTTCTTCTCAACCTTCTTCTCGGTCTTCTTCTCCTTCTCAACCTTGGACGCGGGCTCCTTCTTGGCTAGTTTGACGGTTCCAGAGGCACCTGTGACGCCAGTCAGCCGTGCTCGTCACCGTGACAAGAGACAGCGACGCGTAATGATGATCCTCGTATCGACAGAAGGCGCTAGTATAACACTCACCCTTTGGCTGCTGGAAATCTTCGTTCTTAACGCCGGCGGCGATGGCACGGTTGACATGGCTCTTGAAGGCCGCGTCGGAGATGGCACCAAGACTGTTGTTGGCTTTGATATACTTCTGGATGGCCTGGCGGCTGTTGGGGTGACTCAAGTCAGCCGATGTTTTGTGACGAGTCGAGGTGCGAGTATGACGTGGCGAAGTGCACGACGATGCTCAGAAAAAAAAAAGGGACTGACCTTGATCCATTGCGCTCTTTAAGCTGTAGTGAAAACGAGACGCGTCAGCAAATGTAATCATCAACTTGAACCATGTTCAAGGGCGGTGGTGGTGCTTTGCGACGGAGGCCATGTTTGGGGGTCGCAAGGCCGGTGCGGGGGTCGCGATGCGCCGGAAGGGCTCAACTCACCTTGATGATAGCATCTCGGACCATGCCTGGAGAAAGGGGTCAGCATTGGTCGGCGATCACGATAAAGGCATGCGCGTCGCAATGCGACAGCGTGGTGGTGCCATGGGCGGGCGCGAACGTACTCTGGTAGGAGCCATGGGCGGGAGCGGCGGCAGCAGCCTTCTTGGTGGAAGCAGCGGACTTCTTGGGAG
Organism: Polyplosphaeria fusca; assembly: GCA_010093805.1. Classification (NCBI taxonomy): domain Eukaryota; kingdom Fungi; phylum Ascomycota; class Dothideomycetes; order Pleosporales; family Tetraplosphaeriaceae; genus Polyplosphaeria; species Polyplosphaeria fusca. The sequence goes on along the minus strand of ML996112.1, from coordinate 158,664 downwards.
GCATGGCTGAAGATGGATAGATAAGAGTGTGGGCGAAGATGTGAAGCGTCGAACGACAGGCTGGGCGCGTGGATAGCTGGTGGGGTGGGCGAGTGGTGGACGTGGGAAGACGGGCGGGTGCGAGGTGGTGCGCGAGCTGCGGGGGAATGCAGCTTTTATAGTCGCGACAAGCGAGCCAGGACACTTCAGATCAACAACACGCTGCCATTCCTCTTTAGGAAGGGTTAAGGCATAATTCGATCGAGCATCCGTCGCCCTGGGTCGAGGGAAGAGGCGCGTCGCACTGTGAGTGGGCGCTGTCGATGCCGTTTTGTTGAGGCCGTTCCTCTCGCCGGCCGCCTTCTTTGTTCTTTCCTCTTTCCGTGCTCGTCACCCAACACGGCCTCCATCCCCATCTCCCCATCCCCGTCCCCATCCCATCTCCGTGCTATTGGTGCCGTCGCGCCCTCCCACGGCTGCCTGGCCTTCTACCCTTCTGGCCCCTGCAGCACCGTCTGACTCTTTGCCTTCTGCCTGTTGCGTCTTCTGACGCTATTACCTCGTGTTTTGACTTCACCCTCACGCGTCGCATCTGCCACAAGCCGTGTTGTTGTCATGCCGCCTCCATGCTCCGCCGCCATTTTGCGCTAGCCTCTGCCTGTGTAATGTGTCTTGCGCCGGGTCTCGTGTTTGCCCATCTTTTTGCTGCTGTCTGCTTGCATCCCAATCTGTCATGGACGTGTCTCGTGAGCAGTCTCTGACCGATCACGCGTCTCCCGGCGGCCCCTCCCGCCCCTTCTACCCACCTTCTACCCACCGTGTCACCTCTGCACACTTGATCCTACCCTGCCCTCTAATCATTGTCGAGTAGCTCTAAAGTCGTTTTCAAATTCACAACATATTACAGCGACCCGTCCAGCCCTACATTCGCAAGTCATGGCGTGTGAGAAGTGGGAAATGCGACATCAATTGTGAATGCTCGGCTTGATTCGTTCTAAAGCGGCCCACAACCTTTGACTGTGCATACTCGGGAGGCTACGTGTGCACTGGGTAAAAACACCGCACCCTATGCGTTGAAATGCAACCTGCGTCCAAGCATGCGCCGTGACCCTTTCATGAAAACTATTCCACCCAACGCCAACGCTGATGCAGATGATCTGAGAAACTCCTTGACTCCTTTTCATTGTCCGATTTGACGAGATAATTAGCGTAGTTGATGAGAGCCCGAGAACAGAGAATGAATCCCAAGTTACAACGGAGATTACAAGGGAGAGCCCGCCACCTGAGGAGTGGGGAGGAGCGGCGTTCCCGCGATCGTGCTAGGGGATGCAGTATTCGCATCCTTGAAAGTGTCGCTCTGCTTCTTGGATCCATTGAGCAACGGACAAAGCCTAGACAAAACGTGTCAACCTCGTCCGGAAATAAAGACATTAGGGTCACCTTACTTTTTGTTCGTCTTAATATGACCGGCTTCTCCACAGTTAGCGCACTTGCGTGGTGTTGCCCCTGTGCTTTTGGTGATACCACCAGGAGTGCCTGGAACCGTAGGAACAATGCCTTTGGCTTTCTCTCGACCCTCCCTGCGTTCGACATTACGGGTGAGACGGGCGAGTTCGGCTCGAAGTCTAATGTATCTGTTAGCGAAGGAACGAGCCAAATATACGGTAGAACCCACTTCTGCTCTTGCTGAGCATCGAACTCTGCATTTCCAGTTGGCTTAATTTCGTCGATCTTCATATTAAATAGTCGCTCCTCCTTCTTGCGCTTGGAGTAGGAGCGCACAACCTCCTCGTCGGTGATGACATGGTTCTCTTGTACCAACTCGCCGTTGCCATTCCGGGTCCGGCGCTTGATCTTCAGCACCTTCCCGTGTGTATCATCCTTGCTGTTCCGACTGAGTTGACTGGCACTCTCGTCGTCGCGGAGCAAGGCCGGGGTGCCAAACTCTGAACGCGGTGTTCGTCTACGGGTAGAAGCTTGCGGAACCTCCACACTGTCCACATCCATCTCTACATCCGAGTGCTCTTGCTTTGAGCCCAGACTCTCCCTTTGCTTATTCCAGATCCGGAGAATGGCGTCTTCGTACTGCTTCTGCTGGCGAGCTACGTTATAGCTGTGCCCACCAAGCTCTTTAATCTTCTTAGCATCGAGTTTATCAGCCATGCTTTCTCCAACGTCTTTGAAGCCACCCTTCATAGAGACTTTTATGAAGCTGAACGCTTCGCCACGACCTGTCGGGTCACCTTGACCCCACAACTCCAGCATTGCCTTTCCAGCGCATGCATTGAGGAAGTTCTTGGTGGTATGCCATGGTGCGAGCTTCAATTCGGTGTTGTCGCTGTCCTCTTGTTCCTCGTCTTTGTCAATCTCCGCGCTCTTGAAACCGGCATCCATGAGATGTTTGTCGCCCGCATGCATCGAGTCGATCAAGCACACATCCTCTGGTTTGATCCAGGTTCGAAGAGTGGGCTCATCAGGGACAACGTCTCCCTCTTGCGGAATCCAGGTTCCCCTTTCCTTGTCATATTTCATGATTTCCCTCATGCGGGAACGATTTTGTGCGATCTCAGTCCCAGGGAGATGGTGCTTGATCATCTCGTTGCTGACCCATGGCTGCCTCGCACCCCGCTGTTGACCTCGTCTATAGAGGCGGAACGAAAGCATCTTCAGTCGCTTCTTCGATGCCTCAGTCACCTTGCGTGCATGGGTTCCAGGAACTTCCACAGAGGGGAACTCTTGGCCAACAGCAACCAAACTCTGCATGTTCCGCATGTAGTACTTCGAGCCATTGACCCCAGTCGAACTGCGGCTAACGAGAAAGTCTGTGGACTTTGTATCGTGCTGGAAAACTGGGGCCCGGTACATTGCGTTGTGGAGAGTAGGAACCGTTTCACCTTCGTCTACCTTTCCGAACAAAGAGAAAGGGCTCTTGTCTTGAGGGAGCAGGACATGAGTCTCTCCAAGCTCTCGTTTCGGTCGGGTGGTGTCATCGTTGTCTTTACGACGGTAATAATTGACAATTTTGACGCCCATGCCAAAGTTGGACAAAGTGGTCGGGTATTCTTCTGAGTATTCAGCAAGAAGTAGATCGGACGTATCCCCCACGCTCAAATCCTCTGCAGTTGCAAAAGCCTCGGAAACCTTGAGATTTTTCTTATGCTTTCGCTTGACGGATTTGTTCTCGAGTATACGGACACGCTCGCCAGGCTTGAAATTGATTGTCGGGCGGTGGAAGGATCGAAGCTCGCGGTCGGAAAGATGAACTTTGTAGAACGGATATTGAAGCTTGAGCGCCGGCAAGCTATGTTCGATGTTCATATGACCCAGTGTACTTCGGACTTTCTGTTGGTGACTCTCCTTTAGAGCATCGTACGCTTCGTCATTCGAGATATTGTAGCGCTTGAACATGGGATTCGCCAGACTACCACGGCTGTCGCGTTTGAATTCGTGGGCCGCAGGTCGTGGCTTCTTCTGTTCAGCACTGGGCTGCTGTACGTCGAGTAGAAGATATGGATCGTTCATGTCCAAGACGATCCTCTTCGATATCTTAGCAGTGGCAAGTTCAGGGTCATCCAGAGACGGAAAGGTCATGTGATCGTAGATGGAGAACTGTGAAGGGTTCAAGGCATCGCCAAGTCGTCGCTTCTTTGCCGGTGGTCCCAAAGGTATGTTGCTCCCAAGGTTCCTGATCCAGTCGTTCCCATCCATGGCTGTGTCTTGTGACATCAACGTTTCTTCGTCATCTGACAAATCCTCTAAACTGGGGGTCTCCCAATCCTCGCATGCGATCTGGAGGTCATTCCACGTCACATTTCCGATCATCTCTTGGTCATCCTCAACTTCAAAATCTTCTAGCTCCATTTCCTCTACGCTTCCACGGTCTTCTTCGACGCTGTCCATTATACGAATGATGCCCCCCTGTCCATCTTCCAACTGTCGACCGGCTTTCAAGGGAGCGCTCGTGGATGGCAGACGGAAACCTTTTTCATGATCTGGAGCGAGGTCAAGACTCACTTTGTTGAGGCGAAGTTCCTTGGGGGCTTTGAGAGGCACCTTCATTGGATAGAAAGCGCGTTTTCGTGGAATCAGACTGTAGAACCGAGGAGGTTTATCCTTTTCAAAATTCGGCCACAAACGCTCAAAATATTCCTTTGACGACTCCGGTGGAGGTAGCTCGTTGTGGCCCAGTTTGGCCTGGCTGAAGAGGCGCATCTGTTCTTGAAATTCTTCATCGAATTCCTCGTTCACCTCTTCCGCCTGACCGCCGTAGTGAACCGTGCGGAAAGTTGGCTGTGCTTTGGAGCCGCTTTCAAGCAGGCCCGTTGCATCTGATCCTAGTATGTCAGATAGACCCTGCCCGTTGAGTTCGATTGAATCAAAGGGCTCGTCGTGCTGTGTGCCATCCTGCGGCGGGCTGGAACCTCCGAACAGCGCATCCAGATCATCGTCTTCGTCATTGTCTTGAGTGTCGTCGTCGAAGCCTTGCACGGTAGTGCCGCTGAGCTGTTGCGTATCCTCCTCATCCGGCAGATCGTTGTCAGAGATATCTTCGTAATCAATAGCGCCGGCGTCCTTTTCGCCAATTTCCAGTGGACGCACGGCGATTTCGTTGAGGAAACTGTCCATGTCTACGTCGCCAGACGCGCCCAACAACATTTCTTCGCTTGCCCCGTTCCGGGGAGAGGCAGGAAAATCGATGTCCATGGTGGCGTGTGGCATGGCCGAGAGGTGATTGCCAGTTCCGAAAAAAAAAAGAATTTAATTAACAGGATCGAGCGGCAAGCTTGCGGAGGGTTGGCCACGGAGGAGAGGGCGCGCAAAGGTGGTGAGCGAAGGCCGGGGACGGCTGGCCGGGCCCTCAAGTGTGAGTCGATCTCAGCGTCGCTCTCATCCAAGGTTGCAAAGTATCGTCGCAACCTATAGATCGTGGTATAGCACTCCAGAACGTGTGGGCGGTGGTGTAGCGAGCTTGCCCCAGGGCGCAGGTGTGGTGTCGAAGAGTTGGCCGCCTCGCCTGTGAAGGCGCGGGACCCAGGTCCGTGCGCATGTGAGTCCGTGCATTATCACGTGACAACGCGCACTCTACCGATCGCATCCACCGTTCACTTCTGTCACGTCGTCTGAGTTGAATGAGGAAACTCCCGAAAGCGAACAACACTGACTATGCCGATATACGTGAAGTTAAGTTACCGGGAATGGAGCTGAGGAATGCTCGATACATCTTGTAACTCCGTTCGCTATGCTAGAGAAAGTCGAGCTCCCCTCCAACCCTCATGTGCTGGGAAGCTTCATACAGAGACCGTCGCATGCACGTCCTTGCGTGGCCCTAGACCCTTTGTGACGCCATCTTTCAAGATTTCCCAGTTCGTTTGGATGTGCCGCCTCCCTTTGAGTGCGTTTTCGTCAGCCGCTTCGTCGTACCTACCCGTTGCAATTTTCCTAAGCAGAACAGTATCTTTTGCAGTGCGAAAATTCCTGCCCTTCCCCTCCGTCAAAAAAGACTCCACCCATTTTTGCTCGTCCTCATCCATTGCTAACGTCACGAACTCCATTGCTCTCTTTTCCGAGGAATATTCTTCAGTCTGCGCGCTGGTCCACGTTCTACTCCTATGCTCCAGCGTCTCTTCGACGAGAATTTCGAGCAGTTGTTTGTGTTCATACTCGGGACGTCCACGAATCCAGTAGAACGTCTCCGTGACGTTTCGGTCCGCCATGTACCTCACGAATTCGATCTTGGCCTCGTCATTCGTGAGCGGGGGCTTCGCGCAATTGTAGTATGCCATTGGCAAGATATACTCGGCGTTCGTGGTGTCAGGCGTGATATTCCGTGGATTGAGGAGTGCGAGCATAATCTCGTCTGGAAATGTTGGAATGATGGATGGATGCGTCAGATTGCCCACGGCGGTCTCCAACTGCAGCTGATCTAGCGCCCATAAACCTTCGATGAATGTCCAGAATCGCTTTTCCAGATGCACCTGCGCAGCGAACGCTGTAGCTAGCTCTGTCTGCTCGTGATATGTGGGTGAGAGATCTTTCAGCAGGTAGAAGAAGAGGCAATGTTTGTAATGGAGGGCGATGGGTGCATTGGCGATGCGCTCATGGAGCTCTTGGAGCTGCTGTTTGTTTCGCGGTGGGTAGATCTTGCGCCCTTTAAAAGTCAGTCAAGGACAAGGTTGGTGCAAAAATGTGTACGCGCCTTTGATTTGAAGTGTATCGAGGAGCCGCTCGAAGAACGTTTTCCCGCCCAGTGCCGATTGATGGCTCTTGATCTCGCCGAGTTGTCGCTGTGTGTACTCCGCGCCCTCGGGGAACACGGCCTCAAACTCCTCAATGTCTAACATGTTGGTGGTGAAGCAGAAGTGATGGTTGTGTGTCAAAGTGGCTGCGGTGGTGAGGGGGGGTTAAAGCGCGGGTGTTTGTTGCATCAACGCGCCCGCGCGGTCACGTGGGCGGAACGTTCCAAGCTCGGCCCAACCCAGGGCGTCCCGGAAAACAAAGCACGACAAAGGCGCAAGCATGGTCTCGCTGAGCTGCAGGCGTTGGCACAAATCATTTGGTCACGATCAATTATCACGAGCGTTCAAGTAAAGCATTCCAGGGAAGGAACTATTGGATTGAGGACTAAAGACATGCTTTGCACTGCAGTCGTCATGATACTGATAGCCCGTATGATACGTCCATCGGTTTGAATCGTTCCTACTGTGGCCCTAATTCGAATAGGTTTCCTGAAACGGCTTTCCACCATCTAGTATGAAAGCACGGTTTTGCAGTTTTTCTTCTACCAGGCTCTGGCTCAACTCCATACCCTTTTCCCATGTGTTTAAGCGTCAGTAAGAAGCTTGATCGAGGGTTTTTGCTCCAGGAAAAGTGGGAGGACAGGGTCGTGAGAACAGGCCCAGACTGATCTAGCCGTCAGTCCGTGACTGAAAGGTGATCAACATTGACTTGAGCCGGAAAGCAGCGCTCATGGGGTGCGACAGGCAGAGGGAAGAGGAAGTCGCAGGAGTTTGGTAGTGTGGATGCTGACGGCCGAAACTGAATAGCACCAGTTCGACAGAGATTTGTGGAAGAGGTTATGGCTTATGAGAGCCCATCGAGTCTTGAAGCTTCAGCAACGTGCTAGGAGATGAACGGCCAGCGATAAGATGGATATGACGCAGTCGAGGGGAGGATCGGAGAGTCGTGCAGCGGAACAAAGCTTGTCATATCCAGATCTCGGGGGCGTCGAACGGGAACGACATGGGCCAGGGGAATCGTGAGTTCTCCAGGGGAAAAAGACCGACTTTTGCAAATGCTCCGCCGTTGATAATGCAGTGTAGGATGGGTCCGGGAATGTGAAGTCGGAAGTATGACTCTCGAGGAAGCATAGGACCACTGGGCATAGCAGCTGGCGAAATCGTGAAATAAGCGAATAAGGGAAGGAAAAGGAACCCCGCCTCAGATCCCGAGACGACCGTGGTATATAGTACATATCGAAGGTCGAAAATCGTGGACTCCATGTGCGCCGTTGGGGTGAAATGACGAACCAGGTATCCCGTATCGTGTCGTCCATAAAGGTCGCTCCGGTTATAAAAAATAAAATTAAAAAATACTCGTATGTGCAGTCGCCTTCTACACAACGGAGTATATCACCCGGCTCCCTGAGCATAGTGTAGTCGCAACGAACGAAACCCATTGAAAGACTCATTACCGCGTCAACGAAAACTGCCCAGCCGAACCACAACGCCGCCCCTTCCCAGCTCCACCTATGCTGGCGCAGCAGGCTGGGGGCGCGTGTTGCGTTGGGGGTTGTGACCATTCTGACGATTCTGGTGCTGGGGAGGGCCGCGACGCTGGCCTTGAAACTGGCCTCCGCCACGTGTGTTGCGGTTGTAACTCTGACGATTGCCAGGTTGAGTAGGATTCGAGCGAGACGTCGAGCCATCTTGGTCTTGGATCTGACGCTGGGGGTTGGCGATGGGGCGCGGAATAGTCTCAGGAGACTCGTAGACATAGAGGTTCTTCTCGATGACCGGTGGGATAGGCTGGATCTCGGTTCCTAGCTCCTGCTCAATGCGGTAGAGATTGAATCGATCGTCCCAGTTGATCAGGTTAATGGCCAAGCCCAGATGACCGAAACGGCCAGAACGGCCGATGCGGTGAAGGTATGTCTCAGCATTCTTGGGGAAATCAAAGTTGATGACGACATTGACGGCTTGAATATCGATACCACGGGTAAGTAAGTCGGAGCAGACGAGATTGCGGCATACACCATTTCGAAAGTCATGGAACACGCGGTTTCGGTTATGCTGGAGCATGCGTGCATGAGAATAGAAACAAGAGTATCCCAACTCTGTGATCTTCTTCGCCAGAAGCTCGACCCGGTTCGTCGAATTGCAAAAGATGATGGACTGGTTAATCTGAAGCTTGTTGAAGAGAGTGTTCAGGCAGTGCACCTTCTGCTTCTCCTCAACAAAGGCGTAGTATTGCGTGATACCACGGAGTGTCAACTCGTCCATCAAGTTTATCTCATACGGCGAGTTCATGTGCTTGTCCTTGAATGTCTTCACAAGGACGGGGAACGTCGCACTGAACAGCATGACCTGTCGGTCCTTGGGATGGAAACCCAAGAGCTGCTCAATGACTGGTGTGAATTCGGGAGACAGAAGCTTGTCAGCTTCGTCCATGACGAAGGTCTGGCAAGCCGAGAGATCAGCCACACCCTTGCCCGCCAGGTCGAGGATACGACCCGGCGTCCCAACGATGATGTGGACAGCTTCCGACAATCGAATAATGTCGTCCTTTAGCCCTGTTCCTCCTGTAGAGACCATGACGTTGATGCCAAGATGCTTACCCAGGGTCTTGCAAACCTGCGAAGTTTGCAGAGCTAGTTCTCGAGTCGGCACTAGAATGAGGGCTTGTGTCTTGTTGCTTTTGGTGTTCACTCGCTCCAGGGTGGGGATGATGAAGGCCGCGGTCTTGCCGGTGCCGTTTTTCGCTCGCGCAAGAATGTCTCGTCCGGTTAGTGCAACGGGAATTGTCTCTTCCTGAATTGGCGAAGGTTTCTCGAAGCCGGCCTCGAAGATACCCATCATGAGCTCGCGCTTGATGAAAAAGTCTTCAAATTCGAGGCCTTTGGTCGCCGTTACGTCCTAGACGGTCAGAGTTAGCAGGCAAGGCACCGGCCAGGGACAGCACGTCTTACCTCGGTCTGTGGCCGAGCGTCCTTGGTAGGGACCTTGAGCCCATCCTTCCAATTCGCGTCTGCCGGCCCTGACGCTTCATTGCTGCTACAAACATCAGCTATAGACACAGCGAAAGCTGTAAGCGCACTGACCTGAGCTTCGTCGCTGCTAGTTGGTTTGTGATGTCTGTTGTCATTGTGAGGGGAGCCACCAGAGGTGGAAGAGGCCGGGTAGGTGTCAGAGAGGTTTGGTCCTAGGTTGGGACGTGTGAAGGGCGTTTGCACCGGCGGTTGCTGTGGAGCGAGACACGACGGTAGGCTATAGGGAGGGGAGCCAAAGCCGACGGAGGTTGCGGTGGTGGCGCGAGGGCACGGAGAGTGTGCGGGAAGCGTGTCTGCTCTGCTTTGAGGCGCGCCTCGAGTATGGGCTGTGGGGCGGGGTGGTGCGAGAGCCCGTGAAGGCCTGAGACAAGAGGCCGGGTGGGTGGTGGGTTGCGGTTTCGCCTCGGGAGCGGTTGGCAGTGCAGTGCGGCGGAGAAGGGGCGCGAATGGCTGGCAGTGCTGCCGTGGGATTGGCAATGGCAATATTGAACTGTGCTGTGTGGGTGGGGCAGAGGCAGAGTGTGTGTGGGTGTCGAGGAAACGGGCGGCCAGGCTCTTTATGAGGAAAGAGTAGCTTGGATCGCAGTGGAGTGCCACGCCCGCCACATGATTGGCCACCCGCCGAGGCAGGCTCTGACGCAGCAAACGGCCACAATCGCCTGCTCTGTCTTCGTCTCAGTAGCCCTCGAGCCAAGTGCGGCTGCCCAAAGATTGGCTCCTCTTGTGTAAGAGAGTTATTCGTCGCACTCATTTTTGAGGTCGAGTCCGTGCAATTGCCCTTCTGGTGCGACACGCCCTTGCATCCGCGGTACGACAGAGGACCCATCCCATCCTTCACCGGTTAAGCATCCCATCTTATTCTCTCCTACAAACGGCGAGGCCCTTGGAACCCCAAGCCCTGAAACCACGTGTTCGCGCGTGGCACAACAACGGCTCGCCGTCACAGTGACCTCTCCAAAAACTTTTCGTAGTCTGGCCATCACCCTCTGCCCTCATGTCCACCCTCTTGCGCCATGCTAGGACTGCGTCCAGGCTCCTTCCTCCAGCGTCTCGGCCACTCAGGAGGACCATGCCCGTCAACTTCTTCGCCTCCCCTGTGAGCCTCGGCCTCCGCTCACTGGAACCTGCGCCGTACCGCTTCCAAAGGCGTCTCTACAGCACTCCGCACTCCCCTAAAGATTCCGGCGCTACGAACATGCGCATCTTATACGGTCTCATCGGGCTCAATGGCGCCATCTTTGCCTACTATCAATTCTGCCGGCTGCGACTGAAGCAAACGACGGGAAACCCCACCCAGTTTCAGGCAGCTGCAGACTCACTCCGCTCATTTTTCGTTAACTTTACCCTCAATCTCGACATCATCAAAAGTGGGAAATTTTGGACGCTGCTCACTTCCACGGTCACTCATATCGGTACAATGCACTTGCTGGGAAATGTGCTCAGCTTCTACTTTTTTGGCCGGCTCATTGCCGTTACACCAGGCGTAGCACCGTCAGTCTTCACCTCCCTTTGTTTTGGCTCTGCCATTTGCGGGGGATTGTTTTCGCTTTTCCATAAGGCGAGTAAGGTCGTCGCTCGTGGCGGAGGGCCAGACACATCGTACTCTCATGGCTTCAGCGGAGTCGTTTGCGGAGTAGGTTCTGCAGCGGCTTTCATGTATCCCAACACGAAATTCTTGATCTATGGCCTTATCCCGGCGCCGTTGTGGTTGCTCATGGCCGGCTTTTTTGTATACGATGGTTTCTATCTCAACAAGGAAAACCAAAAGGTCGGGCATGCAGCACATCTCGGGGGCACTTTTTTTGGTGCTGCGTTCTATTTTCTGCGCTTGCGAGGCTTGAAGGTATGAAGTGATATCATGTACTATAGCTTGTTTGAATACATAGATAGCCGATTATTGTACTACTAGGGACATGACCTCGAGGCTGTGAAGCAAGAAAGATCATCTCTTGAATGCTTCAGTACTTATGTTGTTATAGCATTTCAGATCATGGGTAAGCCAGCTAGCTGAAGTTTCAGATTTAGCAGGTCAATCTCAATTTGGCATAAGATGTTAAATCTAACATCGATCGATTCTGCGTCACCTGAATGTCTTCCACGCAGTTAGTTCTTCAATCACACTCCAAGCCTTTCTCGAAAACTTCTAAACCTTCATCACGGGTTTTTCCAAAGCATGACCCTCTGCGAAACAGATGATTTGGGGGGGGGGGGGGGGGGGGGGGGG